>CANXYI011016784.1:0-10703 GCA_948208565.1 Hura crepitans
AGAACTGAGTTAAAGACACTGGTCATGAAACTTTATGAGGCTTTAATTGATGATAAAGGCAAAATTTAAAAATTTAGCAAGCCCAATAATTCATTTTGAGCTATAAGCTATTGATCTATGTAATAAAAATTAGTCGGCCCGGGAATAACCCAAGATATACCTAGACGAACATGAAAATATCATGCCTTAAAGCTAAAAAAATTATACTGAGACCATTGCTGAAATAATTTTTGAATTCTTAAGTCATTTGTAAATTCTCGCAATTTTTTAGGTTGACACTCAAATTAAGGTAGCCTAAAACCTGCACTATCGAGGGAAGTTTGCCGTACAAATTTATGAGCATGTAATTGGGATTAAAATAGGAATTTAAAATAAACGGCGTACTTTATGGCGGTGCCTATGATTTTTAAAAATTTCCCAAGTTTATGCCACATTTGAGTCATTTCTGAATGGTTTAGAAGGCTGCAAGACCCACTTATACCATGCTAACTAGCTGAAGGGCCATAACACATGGCAAAGCATGGGGACTAGTGGCAATTTCCACTTACAAAAGAAGAAATTTTTTCTTCTCTTTAGCTGCTAAAATCGACGACACAAGGAGGAGATTCACCATTTTCATAAACTTCTTCACATTGTTTTAGCAAACTAATCTCACTAAATACTCTTCTTATGTGTTAGGGACATAACAAAAAAGGAATTAGAACAAAAGGACTTCTCATGAATTAATTAAAATTCTCCAAAACTTCAATGGTAAGAAGTAGTCCATCAAGTGAGTTTAGTGAGTTTCCATGCCTTTTCCTTGGATTTCCTTGGCAATTTTTGTCTATTAGTAGTTGTTTGGGATGCCTAAGGTCTAATAGGATGTGTTTGAATGGTTTTTTTAAGGAACTTGAAGGATAAATTGCTTGAAGAAGGGAGAAGAAAGTTACTATAAGGGGCTATATTTGAGGCTTTAAAGGCTTGTATTAGTACCAATTCCATCTCCTTATGTTTGAGGTATATGAACTTAGGCATTTCCCTTATGCCTTGTAGCTGTAATACTAGAAACCAATTTTAGGATTGCAAAGGAATGGATTCCATGGATAATGCATGAGTTTGTGTAGGTTTGACTTGTATTAGAGAATGGCCGAGAGATAGTGGATGAAGTGTAGTGTGTGTGTCTGATGCTTAAGGGCGTAGTGATGAGTTTTATCATTTAAATATGATGGATTGTGTGTGTGGCTTGGAAATGGTAGGATAAGCATGTGAAGTGGAAGTCCCTGAGAGCATTGGCATGTATTAAGTTTGTGTTTAATGCTTGATCAATGGAATAAAATGATGGTTAAGGCTTTTAAGGCATGTATGTAATGCCTAAAAGTCAAAGTCTTAAAAATAGTACTGGACGAGCCTAGATGATGTTCGTTGTGATGCGGGTCATCATTCTAAGTTCGATGACTGTTATATTGGTCATAAAAATTTTGACGACCTTGAAACTAGGGAAAATGAATGAATTTAAAATTTTAGCAGAAACAATAATTTATATTAGGTCATAAACTACTATTTCTAGAGATAAAATGATTTCGGACTGGGATAGCCCTGAGACCGAGAAGGTGCACAGATGGTCTTGGAAATACCATACCTTAAAACTTAAAAATTCTACCAAGCCCATGGGATCTAATTAGAACCTAGTTACAGCCCACACATAGGAGGATCAACTTCTTCCCCCTTCCCTCTCCATAGTTGACAGCACCAAAGCAAGAAAGCCACCATTTTTTTGTGCTTTCTCTCTCTAAAATCCAACCTAAACTCACCTAAAATTAATATAAATTTAACCTCCATCATTTAAGGGTCCTAATTCTACCAAGAATTTCTAGAAAAGGGAGCAAATTTTCACAATTCACTACTTGAGTGAATAGTAACTTAAGTAACAGAAAATATTCTAATTACATTTTTTACTTTTAGTGTAGTTAATTTAGTCCATTTTAATGACTTCTATGGTTTTAGAATTTTGATTTGAGCTATAGATAATTTTCTATAATTTTTTCTAAGTAAATTTGTTATATGTTAGGAAGAGAAAATCCAAGGGTGAGGGAGCAAACTATTCCAAGTGCAAGTGGTGGAGAAGAAGGTGGAAAGGCACCCTAGGTATGTGGAATACCTTAATTATATTATGCCTTGTATGTGTGTGCAATTTGAGTTGTAATACTTGTATGGAAATGGGGTATATTATATATAGGCATGTAGTTTATAGGTAACGTAAACATAAGCATGGAAATTATGGTAGTTTAATATGATATATGGAACAAATTTGTAAGAAAGAGTATGTATGTGTGCATGTGCATTTATGGCTGAATTGATGGCATGAATTGTGCATGGTGTTTATAGTTGAAAAATAAGTGTATTTTAGGTTTATAAATATGAGAGTTGAAGGTTACAAAAATAAGGCATAATGACTAAAAACTTAGATTTGTTGTGTGTTGAAAATTGGTAGTTAATTAGAGGAAAAATTAAGACTAAAGTTTAAGTAAGTTAAGGTTTTTTATATCGAGGATATAATGTAAGGATAATTAAGTAAAATGGCCTTAGAAAAGTGGTTTGAATGAGAGGAGCAATGAAATGCTTAAAATGCAAAATGACTAAATGAATAGTGTCAGTTGCGAAAACTGACCAAATAAATAGTGATTTTGTGATAGTGGGAAAATCATAAATTAAATGTGAGAGTTAGGTTTAGCATGGCAAAATAAGCATATAAGGACACTGAATATAGTCTAAATTAGTAATGGCCCATTAATTAAATTCCCACTGGATGGGTTGACCGATCAACTAATGATAGAGCAGCTATTAGGTTGTAAGTCCTTTTAAGACCCACTATCGTGTGTTTGTGATATTGAGACCATATGATGCATCGGCATCCTGCTTGGTGTGATAATCGATATTAGGAGTGGTCTATGGATGGGTCCCTGCTATCCACTTCTGCGTGATGCTTCGCAAATATTTAGAGTGGTCTACGGAGGGGTCCCTACTATCAAGCTAGGTAGGTGCAGCTACCTAGGCCGTAAAAGTGGGCAATTGAAAATGATAGTCCCGCTATCTAGTGTCTTTAAGTGTTGTCTGTCTACAAGCCTGAAATTAGAAAGTATAAATAGTAATAATAATAATTGGCCAGGAAAAAGTAAATAATAAATTGAATTAAATGGCTGAGTGAACTTAGTATATTAGGATAACCTTGTTGTGTGCAGAATCTTGCATATTGCCTATTGTATGAAACATAATATAATTATGTTATTCCACCATTGAGTCTTATACTTAGTGTATCGGTGTTTCGATGCGCAAGTCCCAAGCAGAGTATAGGTCAGCATCGAATGTCATCATTAGTGTAGCTATCCCAGTCTTTTGGTATCCTACTTTTTCTTTTGAATTACATATGTATAGTATATGGCACTTATGTATATAAGTAGGTTAGAATGGGTAGTAAGACTGTATGTATTGATGAAATGAATTTAGTCTGTATGTACAGTGTTATGCAGTGAATGAGTAATCCTTTTTGACATGCCTGTGTGTGTTGATAGGTCTACGACCCTATGTATTATGAATGTCATGATATTGTATTGCTGATTGATTCTAGAGGACCAAAGGGTCTAGAGAGGGAATAAGGAGGGTTTCTAAACTAAAAGTGTGTTTTCTTTGCAGGTTTAATTAGGTTAGGGACCAAGGTAGCCATTATGCTGTCTGAATTTTTGGAATTATCTAGTAATGTCTGAAGGAACTTTTAATAGACCAACATAGGATGTAGTTAATGAATAATTGATTAGATTTAGATAAAGGACATACTTTGTCAATATGGGTCAAAGGTGAGTAAGAGTTAAATAAGTGACCCCTGGGGAAATCCTAGGATGGGTGACCTTAGTGGGAAGTGACACGCCTTACTTATTTCAAGTAGAAATGTGTATGAGGTGTTACAATGTTTGTGTGTATGTGGTATCTTGAGATAGTTTGAATATTGATTAAGTGGTGATACATATATGTATGTATGTGGTTAAGTTTGAATGATTGTGTAATTAGGCCTATACTAGGTATCTAATAATCGTTTGGCATGTAATTGGCTTAACTAATGTGTGAATGAATGGGAATGAACTTTGGCTAAGACATATGCTATGTATAAGCCAACTAAATTAGCATGAAAATGCAATTATGCGTGTGTGAGCACACTTTGGTTGTGAATGAAAGGTTTAATGCATGGTTAGTACTAAGTGTATGCATGATTAGGGCTAAATTTTGTCTATACCCGAGAGTAATAAGAAAGGGAATGTTTTATAAACTTTGGTAATCTAGGTATAAGAAACATAAGTTTTAAGGCTTGAAATCTGGGACATGAAATGGCTAAATTTAATTGGCATTGATTGGACATGGGTATAGAACAATCATGGTGTATATGAAAATATGTGAATAGACCTTGATGAATAGATATTACTTGAAGACGAACTTGAATAAAAGGGTATAAAAGATGGCTTAAAGTGAACATGTAATGTAACATTGTGATGTGGCTAAAAAAATGCATTTAAGGGCTATGATTTGTGACTAAGTATAATGGCAACAATGCACATATTTTGGCCTTGTAGATGGCCTCGTAAATAGATGGCTTTAGGCCTATTAATAATATGATATTAATGGTGAAAGCTGCACTAAAAAATGATAAGAAATAGACCCAAAACTGGCTATCAAAAAATGTAGAAATGATCTGTAATTGTTTAGTTTTAGCCATTACCTAAACAAAAAATACCACTAGACAGTAAATGGCAATTACATGAGAAATAATTATGTAATAAAATGAAGCATAATATACCTTAAATATTGGTACCCATAGAACAAAAAACAATTATGGAAATTTACTCAGTACAGCCTAATTATTGCTATACTAGACTAGGCTAAAATTGGACTATGAGATAAAAATAATATTTGCCTATTTTTCACTTAAGAATATTACAAAGGGGTAATCAATAAAGAAATAAAGATAAATTGAGATTAATGGCCCATTAGTTAGACACCCACTAGATGGGTTGACTAGTCAACTTATCGATTTTAACAGTTGCTTTATTATCTGATTATTAGGTAAGGCCAGTACAATGGCCTAGGTCCACGTTGGTGCCACTATACTAGTCTGTTGGATAGACAATTGTCTACTTTTGCACACTTGATGCCATTTAATCAGTTATGCAAGTGCAGCAGCGTAGGTCCTAGAGGGCCACTGCACTAGTCTATTAGAAAGACCAGTCTACTAGGCAAACACAATTATGACATCACTAATATTCAAACAGGTATAGTGGCTAAGGTCCTAGAGGGCCATTGTACTAGTCTATTAGACAGACCACATCATGTTATATGCACTTTCAGTGCTATGACTTGATCATGCCGGTGCAACGGTCGGGGTTCAGAATATGGATCACTACATAATTTTTACTCCTTTGAGGTCTAGTGTATGGCAGTGTCATCTTTCTAGTCGTCCTAGTTAAATTAATTGAATAAATAATATATGAATTGAATATGATATTGGAAAATGATAAAATGCATAATTTGACATGATTATCTGAATGACATTTCACCATGTATACATAGGGGCATTTTTGTCATTTACACATAATTACTTTAATTGAACCTAATAATCTAAATAAATTAATATTGTCACTATCTTTGCATGACTGAACCATATGACATGAATTAAATGCGTGAGTTCACCACTGAGTATATTATATACTTAGCATACCTATTTCAGTGTGCAGGTAACTAGAATCAAGGTATAGCCTCATGAATTGTGTAGCTAGAGTTCAAAGGATAGTTTATTGAAAGTTGTTATGTATATATTTTTTAGCTTTTGCACTCATTATACTTAGGTGGGAATGGGTATCCTATGTATAACTGGGTTGTATGAACATATATGTTATAAGCAGTGTTTTGTAATAAGTATATTATTAAATTTCTTTGAAAGTGTGATAGCCTTTACTTAATGATATGGTATGTGAGCTTGAGGATTTAATTTATGATTGCTTTATTAGGGCCTGAGGCTTGTATGGATGATTGAAAGACATATGAAGTTAGGGGTATATCTGGGGGACTAGAAGGATCCAAGAGATATGAGATCTTTTTATTGAAGTGTTCTACAATTGTTAAAAAATTTTGCTAGTCACCTAAATAACCATTATGTTGTCAAATTTAAAGAAAAAATCTGAAAAGTCTATGAATGGCTATTTGCGGTACAAATAGACTTGTGTGACCTTAAGTTGAGCCTATAAAAAGACATAATGAGTTTTGGAGTTAAGCTTAATCAAATAATAGGATTTTGGAAAGAGTTAAATGAATGAACCTAAAGGGCAATTTCAAGATGGGTGACCTAACGGGAAGTGTACCGCTTATTGGGTTTCTTTGGGAATACAATAAGAGGTGTCACAAGATTCTTATATGTAACTTTCCTTTTCTTTTCTCTTCTCACTAGGTTGGCACAAACTATAGTGATCCTCAATTGGGAACATCTCTAAGTTATTCATAGGAGAAGTAGTATGAGCTAAGGTGTGCAATTTTCTAAGCACTAGTAAAAAAATTGCACAAATGAACAAACTAGAAGGAAAAGTGAAATAAAAGAGAAATAGAGGTTTTACCAGCAAAATGTGCCTATAATGCCTCTATAGTAGCTAATCATAAGTTTATGCCTTTTATACTCCCATTTAGTTATGCTTTTAATAATGAAAAAATTATCTAGAAAACCCCACACGAAAGCCACATGTATGGGATCTATAGGCCAAAACACATAAGCCCAACAATAGGCTGATGCACAAATTACAAATGGCCTAGTTGGTCTATGGCCTAATAAAACACATAATTAGCCTCCTAATGCTCTAATCCAATGCCCTTTTAGCTCTTAAAAGGTTTATAAAAGTCAAAACTAAAAAGCTCTACCAACTGGAATCAATAAGGTCTAGTTTTGAAAACACTAGTTTTAGTTTCCAAAAATGGACCCTACAGGTTTTCGAAGCTCGTTGGTAGCACACAGTGCATAAGAGTCCTAGTCCAATTTTGATTTTTCTTATCCAACCTCATTGTCCCATTAATTGATTTCCTATCATTTATCCACTTATGTATAAGTTCAGAGTAATGTGTAGCCATACATCAAGACTACCCAAGTGCCAAAAAGTCAATTGGGTTGATATAACCCTTACATATCCAATTATAGTGCAATAAACTCCTTTCATCATCTTTTATCCCATCTAGTTTAGAGTATGGATTTGTGTAAACTCAAAGCTTAACTAAATATGTTTAATTAAACCTTGGTCATATTGTTTTGATAATTTTATGTAACACCCCTTGCTCAATTCTCAAAAGGACTCGATAAAAAATGCTACTTTCCATAGGTCACTTATCCTGATTCTACTCTAGGTGCCTTACATTTAACTCTTATATTCTTATCTACTTTAAAGGTCAGTTATCATTATTGTTGCCTTTTGATATTATACTACTCTTATACTATATATAAATGACTATTAAAACTATTTTATAGGATATAAATGTAATTTACATAAATTTAGGCAACATAACTGCTACCTGGTTGAAAACTTGAAATTTTAAACCTACAAAAGGCATTTTTATATTCATCATCATCATTCTCACTAACTCTTAGACCCATCTGGTCCATAATCCATTAGTCATTCTCAGCACCCAACCACATCACATAGGATCTCAGACTTATCATCAGGCAAGCATGCAATAATATATATATCCATGCATAATATAGGTATAAATAGCCATCAAGTAGCTCAGTTCATCATTTTCAGGTTATAGCATCTCAAAATATGTTTTAGTTACATTCACATTCTTGACCTAACCTTTTTGCTATGAATGAGTGTCTAACACTACATATGTCCATAAAAGACTGAAATTTACCCCTAAAAAGCTTGTAGTTGCACTATATAAGTCGAGCTAGATCAATTCTAATATCTACATACTACGTATCAAAACACCAACAAGCTGAGTATGAACTCAGTGGTGAATTTAATGTAATATATGTATGTCATACATACAATCATACAACAGTCACACACTAAGTTAGTCATGTGAATATGCAAGTATAATTACATGTAATTCTATCATGCATCAGTCCATTTCATTACATCATAATCAGTGTGTCTAGTAATCTAGTTAAATTTGCTAAGTTACATATATTAAATTTAATCATTCAGGTGTAACCCAATTCAGCTCTACTTATTACCATTGCAGTTATTCCTCTTATTCATTTTTAGGCCCATACTTGAAAGACTATGCTTATAGACACTATATAGCAGGATCCAGACTGTGCAATGGCCCACATTTTGGACCTCAATAGCTACACTAACCCATATCCATCCAATAAGAGGGATCAGTTCATGATAACCTCCCAAATTAGAGTGGTAGGGATCAATCTTAGCAGACCCAACAATAGTAGTAGAGATAGTAGGGATTAGCCCTATGAATCCTCCTAAATCCTAGTTAATATCTTAGGTGGATAGTAGGGAACAGCCCTATTAAACCGCCCAAATCCATATATAAAATGGTTAAGTAGGGATTAACCCATATGGAGCTCCCACTACCTAGGTGCACAGGGTTTACTAATAGAACCTCAGTGACTACACTTGCCATCTCAATCATATAAGTAATGGCCTAGAAGGACCAAAATCCTTAATAGCTACTAATTCCCTAGTTGATTGGTCAACCCATCCAGTGGGTGTCTAACTGATATGAGCCAATCTCTATTATCAATTTATTAACATATTTATAGGTCATTCATTAATAACCATAACATCCTCATAATTTTCACACTGAGTTGCACACTTACAGTTAAGCACACATTTCCCTAATTACGGGTCATTTTACAAGTAAATCACTATTCATTTGGTCATTTTTATAACTTTCTTTCTCATGTCATCATCATCAAACCGTTCATTTCAATTTCATTAATATATTGCATAATCATCACCATCATTTCCATATTCTAATGTCACTATTAATGCCATTACTTGTTATCATATTCACTTTCATTCTTCCATCAAATTCATTTATGTGCATGCATTCTCATCATGCTATATTCTCATGCCATAATTGTCACTTTCACACAACTTACACAACTAGCACACATTAACACATTTTAACATATACAATGCATATTTACCATTCTTTGTTTTATTTACTTATTCTTCCATTATAAACAAACATTATGTTTATCTTTTTATCCAATTACCAAATCTTTATATATCACACACATAAGCACACTTCACAATACCACCATACATCTTTCGGCCACACTATAAACACACACATGCACATGGTTTTCTTTCATAGTAATCATGTATATAATCTTCTCATCATCATGCTAACATAACCATATATTCATTTCACATCAAATATGCATGCATACATACCAACATACAATTTATTACACACTCACAAGCATATATACATGCACGCACATAGATTACATTGAATTTACATACATAAGGTGTGAAAAAACCCTTTCTTAACACTTTACTTTTTGGTATGCCCTTCCAACCAATTCCTTTCCCTTGACCTTGAACATTCACATTTAGGGCTTAGAAAAATTCCTAAAAATGTTGCATAACTCTAAATTAGAATCTAATCTTAAAACACTTAATGCTATCTAAAACAAAAATAAAAAGTGCAATAAAAAGCCTTATGTTCAAAAACTATCACTATTCACCCATTATCCAAAATCTCACTTTCTAGCCAATATTTCTCAATTTTTTCACTTAGAGAGACTTCAAGAGGTTATAAAGGCAAAAAACCTTATAAACTTTTATGAGATTTAGGTGTGTGAGGAGAGAGAAAAGAAGAAAAAATGTGAAAGGGCTTATAAGAGAATGGCATCGACCAATTGGGATAGAAGGAGGAAGATGAATTTCTTTGTATATGTGACACCATCACATGTGTTGGCCTTTTTATATTAAGCACATGGTTTGGCTCAAATCGTGCCATGCAGCGATCCAATAGTCGATTTTAAATTTATTTTCTTTTAAACATTAAAATTCAAAATAATCTCTTTAGGCCTCTAAAAATCATGATTTTAGCTCCAAAAATCTTTGATAATGCCTATTAATGGCCCCGTAAAATCTCAGGTCAAAACTCCCTTGGGAGCTATGGTTATTATTCGCTTATGTAATCTAAAAAATTCTAAACAAATATCAAACGACCTTAAAAATATTAAACTTCCTTCACCAATAGACTCATTAGAATTGTTAAACTTTAAGGTATGATATTTTTAGGTCTATTCGAGCATATCTTAGAGCTATCCTAACACAAAAACAACTAAAGTCAACATTCACTAGTTCTTGGCCTAAAATGATTTATTGCTTTTGCTAAAAGTTTTAATTATTTCATTTTCAACATTTTTTGGCTTATCAAAATTTATCACAAGTACTTCCCTTTTTAGCTATCACAAAGTACCTCGGCTTTTTAGGAGACACTATTTATGCCTTGGAGGTATTATTCTTGAAACTAAGAATTATAGACATTACATTTTACCTTTATTCCAAAAATGCCCCTTATGAATCCCATTCGCACATGGCATCTTACTTTGGCCGAAGATTCCTAAATAAAGATTACTCATTAGAATTATGAGATAAACTCCTACCTATAATCTAGGGTGTTAAATCCTTTGTTGACCATTACCCTGTTTTCAAATATTTCAT
>CANXYI011016847.1:0-10782 GCA_948208565.1 Hura crepitans
AAATTTCATGACCCATACACATTACCTTGGGCCTCGTGAAGCTAACCTGGCACTCTAGGCACACTTTTTAACCCTCAGAGGTAATGTTCATAGAGCTTTAACTTACGAGCATTAGAAAAAAGCTATTGCACTAGCCTATAAAAATATTGTGTAGTGGCTCCAAATGAACCATAATGGCTACACCTACCCATAGTCATGATAAAATTGGTATTGATCTAAATGATCAAACCTAGTAGTTGCTTTATACCTAGTTGACTGGTTAACCCATTCAGTGGGTGTCTAACTATAAAGGCCTTTTGTCTATTTTTATTTTTCATTCAAGTTTAGGTCATTTTCCATTATTTAAACTCATTTTTCATTATTCTTTTCATCATTCTTCTTTCCAAGTGATTTATGAAATCACTGGTCATGGCAATTTCCCTTGGCTTCCCTTTAAGTTTTCATCATATTTACTCATTTATTTCATAATCATCATTAGTCACATTTTTTTAGATCTCATTGCACATACCATGTGCCTTAATTCTCATGGCACACTTTTTCTTTCAAATAACCATTTTCATTTGTTTTCATTCACATTCTTTATATGCCTTCTAAGTTCTCATTTTACTTACAATATCGAGCTACTTATGTATCTAAATGGCTATTTCACATCTATGTGCACACATCACATGCCTTGGCCATATTATGTTCTATAACCTACATATTCATGTCATGCCATTTTGCTACCATTTCGTACATACATAATCAATACACAAACACACACTTAATGCACACCTTTTGACCACTTCATGCTTCATACTCTCTATAGTCATTTTCAATCAATTTATCACAAATTTTTATTTCATATAAACATAAACATAATATATTTTAACATATCTTAATCTTATACACCTTAATGGCCATTTCACATACACATATTCATAATACATATTTTGGCCACTCTACAGCATGCATCAACCATATTCATTCCAAGCCTTTTACTACCATTTCCTTCATTATTCAAACACATAAATTACATTGATATTATATCATTCATTTAATTACATAAACATACACCATTCTCAACTATAATATATATACATCATTTGGCCAGTCCTCAACCATCATTATACACATTACATTCTTATCATCCATTCAAATTTTTATCATTCCTACAAATTTTTACACCAAATACATCAATTACATCATACAAATAAATACATTTTCATTTCATTCTCATAATTCCATACAAGTTTGCATACCAAAATTCATACAATGCTCATGCATAAGTTTTCAATTAAAATTCACTTACCTCTTTATGACAATTTACCACTTTTTAAGGCACCTTTTAACATTGTTTCTCTTTCTCCCTCTCTTTTCCTACATACACATTACTAGAATTTAGAAAAATTCTCAAAAATCTATTTTAACTCTAAACTTTATTCTAGTTATACCTAAAGTCTTAGAATAACCTCTGTTTTACATAACTAAAAAAAAAAAAGAGATTTCTCAACTTACACTTGAAAGTATCACTATTCACCATATGAGAAATTCTCCCTTTCTAAGCCTCCTTTTGATGAAATCCCATTTCTATATGCTTATTTATGGTGTAAAGGTAATTTTAGAGGGGTTAATTACTTAATTTGGTGGAGAAATGAAGGATTTAAGTGAGAGGAAAAAAGAAAAATGTGAGAGACCTAAAAATAGGAATGGCATCAAGCAAATTAGAAGAAAAAGAGGAAAATGAGCTCATTTGGTGCATTATGGGCTTGGATGCACTAGATTTAGGCATTATGTAAGTGGTTTCTAGACTTATTTCATTTATTCTCAACTTACATGCCTCGTTTCTTTTCAATTTTGCTTCATGTTTTAAAAATTAATTTTTATTTATCTAGGCCTCTAAAAATAATGTTCTTAGTGTCAAAATTCATCATTTAATTCTATTGAGGGACTCATAAAATTTTAGGTCAAAATTCCATAATTTACTTGAGTCACTATTCACTCATAAAATCTAAAAATCCTAAATAAATAGTAAACAACCTCTGAATATTAAAAATCTTTCTCTAATGGACTCATTTGAATTTTTGACCTCTAAGGTTTGCTATTTTTGGGTCCATCCAGGAACATCCCAAACAAATCTTAGCACTAATCCATTTTATGTCACTATTCACTTGTTTACTACCTATTATGATTTATTGGTTTTGCTAAATCTTTTAATTATTTCATTTTCATCATTTTCTAGCTTATCAAAGTTTTATGAGTAGTACTTACCCTTTTTAACCATTGTATAGTGCCTAGACCTTCCAAAAACACTGTTCATGGCTCGAAATGTATAGTTCATGAAATGGTGTTTCACGAGTGTTAGAAAGAAGTGAAAGAAATACAAAATAAAATAGTACCGTGGGTGAAGGTTCTTTAGAATTACCATAGGATGGAAGAAGCTACTTGAGAGATAGAAGCTCATATGAAAGAATAATTCCTGCAGTTGTTCGAACCAAGTAATAATTTAATGTCGAAGAAGACATTCACTTTAAGATAGGAAAAAATGTAATGCCCAAAAAATCCTGATATTATGAATAGTACTTCTTGGGACTAAATAACATTTCATAAGGCTAAGGACACTAATTTTACAAAATGAGGTTGTTTAGGTGGTTAAAAATGACTATAGAGTTTTATAGCAATGTCACACAAATAGTGACTTAGTTTTAACTAAACAGTAAAATATTCAAAAGTTACTTAGAAAATTTTAGGGCTTATACAACCTAATACTTAAAAATTCTAATTAGGCTACCGGCACTAGAATTAGAATTTTTAGATATTGGGAAGAAACTTTTTCAAAAATTAAGTAATGTTAAAACATGTGAAATTAATTATTTTTCCTTATTTTTTGAGTTCTGATTTTTAGAATACTATAGGGCATAATAAAAGTAAATTTTATAAATAAAATTTACTATTAATTGGGTTTAGAAAGAAAAGGAAAATTGAGAAAAAAAAGAGAGCAAAAATGAAATTAAAATAAATAATTTTTGAAAAATATAAAAGGGGTCAAATTCATTAAAAAAAGTCAACAAAATCATTTTAATCTCTCCCTACTCCCTATTCATGAAAGTCGACATCTTTTTTACTATAAAAGCCTCAATTTTTGCTCCTCTTTCTTCCATTTAAGCTAATTTTTGTTTAATTAAAAATATGTATAGAACCTCTACACTCTTTAACACTTCTCAGAAGTGGAATTTGTGAAAGGAAACACTAAAAATTCTCAATTTCTAACCCTCGTAATAGGAACCAAATTTGGTTCGGGTGAGTTTTTTTAACTGCTAATATTTTTCTTAGGTTCTATAGGTGCCTAAAACCTTCTCTATACTTTTGTTTTTTAATTTGGTCCATCGATTGATTTATTATGAATTTTTTAATTTTATGTTAAGAAATTCCAACCAAGATTGAGATTAGGGGAAATCGAAGGAATAGGTGGGCCTCAAGGTTCCATTTCAACACCCTCAATATATATAATCAAAATAAAATATGCATTATTTAGTTTTAATCCTCAAATTTCGTAGTGTGCATATTATGTAATAAATGGTCATAAATGTGCAATGTCATAAATGTGAGGCATTTAATGGATTATGTGGTTTCTATAATGTGTGATTTGAAGTTTGGATAATAATAATTGATTAGGAATAATGGGATTTACATGTTATGCTTAAATTGCCCTAATGTACATAAAATGGAGAAAATGAGGTCTAATGTGCCTAATGTAACAATTGAGCCTAACTAAGCATAAAATGACGTTATTTCATGTTTTTAACATATATAGGAATGAACAAAAGTGCAAAAATACATTTGGAATGAAAAATGCTCCTAATATGCTATATTAGGCAAAATAGACATAATATGGAAAATAACATCAATTATGCATATATGGACTTTACTCATGTTTTTAGGCATGGCTAGTGTACCTTGGATTATGTATAATGGTTGTATGCTATTTAAGGCCATTTTATGTCTGTTAGCCAAATGGATCTAAGTGCCAATCAATGATATACATCACTTGCATGTTTATTAGTTTTGTAAAATTCTAAGTGTTAAATAAAAAGAGAAATTAATGTATTTAGGAAACAATGTAAAGTAATGCTATGTAACATATATATAGGTGTATTGTGTCCATTAGATGAGAAAAATATGTCATTTTTGTGGCATGGACAAGTAGGAAGTAATGTACTTAAGTAATGTGCATTTTAATGTGCAACCATGATGGAATAAAAGGATGTGAGGTAAGTGGTTGAATGGCCTATTAAGCCATTATGGCTTCTATTTTGAGCAATGATCATTATCTTTGTATGTATGGAATATTGTGATTTATGGCTATGTATCTTATGTTAATGCTAATTTGATCTATGCATACTTGGTATATGTGGCTGAATGGCATCCTGAGAGGGTGTGTGCATGAGAATTCATGAAATGTGAGAAATGGTGTGCATACATTACATATTCATTATATTTGATGATAAAAATAAATGATATCATACATGAATAAAGTTTAGGACCAAAATGGATTCTAAACATAATGTGATCCTAAAAGTGGTGATTAACTCCAAATATGCCATATTACGAGTAATATGATGAGCAATGAGGCATAATGTGTGTTGAATGACCTTATGCCCTCATATGAACAAAAAAATGATCAACACATAGTGATAACCATAAATGGGATTACTATGATGTTTTAAAAGTGCATATAGCATAAGTATGACATAAATGTATGTTTATATATACATGATTACTCAAATGATGTTTTTGATGTAATTAGCCTATTTTAGTCATTAGATGTCTAAAATAAGTTAAAAGCTATATAAGCTTAACTAAGCAGGTGAAACTAAAACATATTGATTTTAGCCCATATGATGCAATAACCTAGGAATGGATAGGTTGACCAATAAGCTAAGGGATACAACAGCTATTAAGCCACTTCTATGCTTAGATTATGGTTCAAGGGTTTACTATATGTCTTCTCTAAATATCTAATAATTTCATTTGAAGGCCATTTTAGAGATTATCAGCTATTCAGTGTGGTCGATGGTTTAATGAAGGGCTTGAATCCTTTTCTCTTAATTCAACTGAAATAATCCTCAGCCTTGAAGCTATATGGTCTAGAGAAGTTAAGTTTTTTCATGGAAGCCCGTTTCTACTTTAGGTATTTTTAAAAAAAAAAAAAAAGAATAGACCATCCCAAAAGAGGTTTTTGCCCTAATCTTTAGTATGTCTTTTGCCTAGGAAGCCTTTTCAGGTTTTCATTCCTAACAGACTTTTTAAGGGTAGTCTGCCCTTATAGGTTTTCACCCTACCCCTTGCTTGACTTTTGCTTAGGACACCTTTACAGGTTTTCATTCTTAATAGCTTTTTTTTTCAGGTCTGGTTATAGGAGAAGCTTCGCCTATTAGATAACCCACCCCTTCACATCCTTAGGTCTTATAGTCTAAACATTTGCTGTCCCATGCTATCATGCATCATTTTGTAGATGTTAAGCAATAGGTCCTTTTGATGGATGCTTTAACTGATGATAACATAAGTTTTAGGAACTCTTGGATCTTCTTGTAGTACATGTGGTATAGTGGTGTATTAGGTTATGTTCCTTTAGTTGGTTTTCTTAAAGTCACTTTTGCATCCCTGATTGATGTGAGGTAGTTTGGTGAAACTCAAGGTATTGTTACTTTCCCATTGTCCTTTAGAGGGGGAGATCTATCTATCACCTTCATTACTAGTTATCACGACCTGTAGAGGCAATTACCTTTGAAGACAAACATTATACCCAAGGTTGTTTGCAACTTTCAGTCTCGTGATCTATATAAAGAATGGGTAACAGACCCTTCTCAAGACAACCGAACCCGATGGCTGAAGATGGTAGAGAAAGCAGCAATAAGAGCTAGAAGACCTAACTTTTTTATGTTTTTAACTAGTTTACAATATTATATTCCTCTAGTTTATAAAATGTTCAACTGTGCTTATTAAAGTGGTCCTATCTATCTGCATCATATTGTCATTTTATGATAAGTACAATAGGACATTAATGCAACAACATATTTCCTCATTTAATCAAGAGAGATCTTAATTACATCTTAAATACCTGTCATCGGTCAACCCTTACTGGTTTTCTTGAATGACCATTTTCTCTCAGCCCTTAATTGTTACATAGGATGCCTTTTTTTGGTTTTCACCTTATCGAGCACCTATTTTTAGCAAGGCTACTATTTTCTAGTTTTTGACTTACAGGGCTATTTCTTTATTCATTTTCTCATTTATTTGTCTTTTGCCATTGAACTTTTTTAATCTATCTACATTCATAGGCTCCTTGAACTCATTTTTATCACAATCTAATTACAGCACCCTTTGGTAATATTTGCTTGAGGATGAATGGTCCTTACCAATTTAGTTTGAACTTCCCTCTTAGATCAGTTAATCCTGGCCTTATCTGTTTGAGAACCAACCATCTTTCTTTCAACTTGTGATTCTTCACACTTTTACCAAAGGCTCGTGCCATCCTTTTATGATAAATCTATGATAATTAGCTTTTAGTCACTTCTTGTCTAGCAAGTTAAACTGTTGGAACCTTTGTTCTACCTAGGCTATCTTAGGAATCTCTACTTCTATTGCCACTCTCAATGACTAGAGCTCGATCTCTACCAAAAGTACCACATCTATCCCATACACTAAGGAGAATATGTGGTTCTGATATTGGCACATATCTTAAATCCCCATACTACTAACATTTGTGACACCTTTTCACATACTTTGAGCAATCATAGTCCTTAGTAAGCCAAAAGAACCTTTGGCGCATCTAACACCCCCTATTGGATTCCCAAAGAAATCCAATAAGTGGTGCACTTCCAGCTAGGTCACCTATCTTGAAATTTCTCTTATGTTCATTCATTTAACTCTTACTTATTCTGTACTATTTAATCCTATCTGACTCCAAATTTAGTTTTGTCTATTCTTATAGTTCCCTTAGGTTCACACTATAGTGTTCGTGCCAATATTGAGCAATTTTAAGTCAGTTAGATTTTTTCCAAAAATTCAATAGCATAACGGATGTCTAGGTCCCTATCTAAAAATGTCCCCCTATAAAACACTTCTACATCATATTTTGACATCTCTTGGGCCTTTCTAGTCCCTTAGGTATCAACCTAACTTCTTCATTCTATCAAATAGCAACTCAGACCTGAAGCCATAATCAAGGATAAACACAAATTAGAGCCTCAGACTCGTATAACATCAACACAAGCCATACATACATAAAAAGATTAATAACTTACTAATTACAGCACGGTCTATACTTGTATAATTACATTATGTGTCCCTTATATACTTAAAACCCATTTCCCACTTAAGTACATAGAGTGTAAAACTATACAAAATGCACATTATCAACCTTTTAATGAATAACCTTTGAACTTCGCTGCATGCTTTGTAAGTCTATATCCTTGTTTTGGTTACCCATGCACCAAAATAGGTACACTGAGTATATAATATACTTAGTGGTGAATTCAAGCATTTAAAACATGTCCAGTAGTTTATTCATGCATATGTAATCATATTATTAACTTATTCTATTATGTGGGTTCAATTTAAGGTCATAGTCTGCAAAATTACCAAATTGCCCTTATATTAGTTCATGTCAATAAATTATTCAATTAATCTTGTTAACTTAGGTAAATCATAGTTTTATGATCATTATTAACAATTGCATGCATAATCTTTAATAATTAAGCCAATAAATATTACACATGTAAAATTACCAAAATGCCCATGTATCATATTCCAATGTCACATGTCATCTATATTGTTCTTATTTAATTTATTTTAGCTGGCTGGTCTAGAAAGATGACACTGACATACACTAGACTTGAAGGAAATAAAATAGTGTAGTGGTCTATATTTTAGACCCCGATAACTGCACCGACTTGATTAACTTGTAGCACCTAAGGTGCAGATGACGAGGTGTGGTCTGCCCGGTAGACTGGTCTGTTTAACAGACTAGTATAGTGGCCTATTGGGACCTTCACTACTATACGTGCAAAATTATAAAGATCAGGGATACTGACTCTGTCGGCCTAATAGACTGGTCTATCTAATAGACTAGTGCAGTGGCCCTTCAGGACCTACACCGCTGCATAGGCAAAATTTAATAACTGACATTAAGTGGAAAGAGTAGAAAGTTGTCTATCTAACAGACTAGTACAGTTGCCCTAATGTAGACCTAGGCCACTATACCGACCCTGTATGAAAAGTAAGATAGTGTAATAGCTCTTAAAATCCCTAAGCTAACCGGTCAACCCATCCAGTGGGTGTCTATCTAATGGGCTAAGCAACTTAATTTATGTTCATTTCATTACTGATTAACCTTTTATAATATCTTGAAGTAAAAAATAGAAAGTTATTAATTTTATCATACAGTCAATTTTTAGCCCAAATAGTTATAGGCCCTACCAGACCATTCTGGGTCACTTTTATGGTAGTATTTTTAGGCACTGTCATAACCAAAATTTACTTCATAAACTCCCTAGTTTTACTTCACATTGAATTACTATTTATTATGCTTTTACTGTCTATGTGAGTTATTGGTTCAAGTAATGGTCATTTTAGGATAGTTATAGGCCCTTTTCTTACTTTGTGACAATCAATTTAAGGCTCATTTCACCTCATTTTTTAGTGTAACTTTCACTATTCATTTCATACTTTCATAGGCCTAAAGCCAACATCAATTAGGCCACCTAAAAGGCAAAGCAATAGGCATACAAGCCACCTCATGTAATCACATCATAATAGCCATTTTAGGAACAAAATTTACTTATAAGCCATAACCCTTAAAGGCAAACCATAAGCCACTTTTCAAACCTTTTCTCTAGCTAACTTTAAGTTCATTTTTAATGCCAATTATTAACCATATTTCATGTTATCTTTAATCATATATATCAACCTTATTCCATGCCATAAAAACTAAGCTAGACAAGCTCTCATTATCATGCCTTATCATACATAACATTGTACACATGTCATTAACATTTTCATGCCATTATCCTTTAGTTAGCTCTCAGGTATACCTAGGCATTGGCCTTAATCAAGCATTTTATTAACATCTACCACACATTCATGCTTTCATACATAGTATAAGCAATTCCCCATACACACATTCACCTTTAACTATTAATTCAATCAATTCACACGCATATACTTATGCCAAAGCTCTCAAGTTCTAAAGGGTAAACATACCAATCATGGTTTAAACACTCTAGCCACATGATCATTCACCACAAATCATCATAATTACCATACCATAGCACTTGAAATCACCCTAACTAGCCACTCATTGTAAGCCTTAAACCTCTCAGCCATTCCCCAAATCCATGCCAACTAGATACAAATCACTTCATACACACTAGCATTCTCATCACTCAATTATGCAAGCATACACACCGAGCCAAACCCATCTAAACCAACCTATACACACAATTCAATCTCTTAAACCTCTCAGCTACTAACACTCCAACCTCATCACAAGTTCATTTTCATCAAAGCCATTAAATTAACATTTAATTAGGCTATATACTATAATACTTCACTATAGCTACCTATCCAAGCCAATTCATGTACTCAATCTATTCTTAAACCAAAAAGGAAGCTATTGAATTTAGGGGTATAAAGTGAATACTTGAATTCACTTACCTTACACTCAAGCAATGAGAATTATACACTTTAAGCTTTTAATACCTCAATTCTAGCCATTTCACAAAAGCTTTTTCTTCCTTCCTCTAAGCTTTTCTCTTCTTGAATCACCTTAAAAACCATTAAAACATAGGATATTAGACCTTAGGCACCCAAACAACCATGAACAACCTAAAAGAACCAAGGAAATCTAGGAGAAAGGCTATAAAACTCACCAAACTCACTTGATGGACTGCTTCTGACCTTGCTCCATTTAATGAATTTTAATTAATTCTTGAGAACTCTTTTTCCAGTAATTCTTTTTCCTTTAATTCCTAACATATGAGGATGAATTTAGGTGAGTAGAATTTCCTATAATAGAATAGAGAAGGTGAAGAAAATGCCCACTTTTCCTCTTGCTTGTGTCGATTCCAGCAGCAAAGAGAGGAAGAATTTCTTCCTTTTATTTAATGGAATTATCCACTTGTCACTCTATTTTAACACTTGGCATAGCCCTTAGACCAGCTAGACAGGTGTGGATAGGTCCCACATCCTTCTGAACCATCCTAAAACGGCTCAATTTTTGCCAAAATTTTGGAAATTCACCAAAATTCACACAAAACTCAAAAAATTACACCATTTATTTTAAAATTTATATTTTAATCCCCTTTACATGTTTGTAAATTTTCATAGCCAAATTCCATTGATAAGGTAGTTTTTAAATTACCTCGATTTATGTGCTAACCTTAAGAATTACGAGAATTTGCAAACAACCTCAGAATTCAAAAATTCTTTCACCAATGGACTCAGTGGAATTTTTAAGCTTTAAGGTTTAGGTCTATCCGAGCACATCCTAAGTCAATCCTAATCCAAAAAATTTTTATTGCACTGAGGGGTAGCTTACAGTCCAAAATAAATTATTGGTTTTGTAAAATTTTAAAATTTTGCCTTTTTCATCAATTTAAAACCCCTCAAAGTTTCATGACCAGTGTTATTACCTCAATTTACATGCAAGTGACTCGACACCCTAAGCACACTTTCGAGACCTAGTGGTACTATTTATAGAGCCTTAAAACATAGGCGTTACATGGAAGAACAAAAATTGAA
>CANXYI011016860.1:0-13546 GCA_948208565.1 Hura crepitans
TTATGGAATAAAATCAAGCGTAATATATCTTGACTATTGGCAATTATTATTTTTGAAAATACTTTTGAGAAATTACCTGGTACAACCTAATTGTGGCCATACTAGATTGGGCTAAAATTGAACTGTACTATAAAATTTATATCTATCTATTATTAACCTAATAATATTAGAATAAGTCAATTAGTAAAGAAATAAACATAAATTGAGTTACATGGCCCATTAGTTAGAGGCCCACTGGATTAGTTGACTGGTTAACTTAGGGATTTTTGCAGTTGCTACATTGTCTAATTTTTAGGCAGGGCCAGTATAGTGACCTAGGTCAATTTTCGGCCACTGTACTAGTCATACAGTTAGACTAGGCTGTGACATTCACTTGATCTTTGTTGGTGTAGTGGTGTAGGTCTCGGAGGGCCACTGCACTAGTCAGACAAATAGACCAGTCTATAAGGAAAACAAGTTTGTGACATGTTTAATCTTTAAATAGGGCCAGTATAGTAGCCAAGGTCTCAGAGGGCCACTGTACTAGTCTATTAGACATACCACATCTTGCTATTACACCTTTGATGCTATAACTTGATCAAGTCGGTGCAGCGGTTAGGCTCTAAAATGTGGATCACTGCAAAACTTGTTATTTTCCCTCTAAGTCTAGTGTATTAAAGTGTCGTCTTTTTAGTCGGGCTAGTTAAATTAATTGAATAAACTATATATGCAAATTGATTATGATATTGTAAAATAATAAGATGTATAGTTTGACATGATTATCTAAATGACTGATCAGTTTGAATAATCAGGGGTATTTTGGTAATTTGGCATGTATATCACTTATTAACCTGAAAACTTAATTAATTGACTCCTACTATTGGTAATGGTTTAAATGGAATAATTTGCTTATTTTTAAATAATTAATAAAAAGTAATCTGGTATGAACCTATAGGAAGGGTATTTTAGTCTTTTGGCACAAAAAAATAAACAATGGACTTAATAACCTAGAATAGACATTAATAACCTAATATATGCATAAATGAGATACATGACATGATTAAATGCTTGAGTTCACCATTGAATATATTATATACTCAGTGTACTTGTTTTGGTGTATAGGTAAGGATAAGCGAGCTGCAGCCTCGTAAAGTGTGTAGCTATAGTTTAGAGGATATTTGACTGAAGATTATGTGAATGTGTTGAATAGCTTTTGCACTCCTTGTAATTAAGGGGGAATTGGTAGCCTATGTATAGGTAGATTGTATATATAAGTCATAAATAGTGTTTTGTAATAAGTTTTATTAGACTATTTTGAATGTATGATTACTTTTAATTGATGATATGATATGTGAGCCAGAGGCCATAATGTATGGTTATCTGATTATACACTGAGGCCTATGTTGATGGTGATAGAATAGTGATGTTAGGTTAATACCTGAGGGATTAGAAGGGTCCAAGAGATGTGAAAATGTGTTATTGAAGTGTTTGTATAAGTTAAAATTTTTTGGATAGTGACCCGAACAGCTCTTATGTTGCCAAATTTTAGGAAAAAATCTGTCTAACTTGGAATTGTTCAATATTGGCATGAATCATATGTGTCACCCTAAGTTATGTATAGGAATAGATAGAACTAAATTTAGAGTCAGATAGGACTTAATATTATAGAACTAGTAAAAGTTAAACGAATGATCAAGGGAGAAATCTGAGGATGGGTCACCTAGCGAGAAATGCACTATTTATTGGGCTTTTTTAGGAATTCTATAAGGGGTGTTACATTTTATGCTATCAGAGCATAGGTTAAATGTTCCTAGGTAGAGTACATAAGTGCAACTATCTAAGTTTCAATTCCTCTGAACTATTATGTTGTACGATGCTGATAAGTTATTCCTTTTGCAGTAAGCATATGATTGATCAGGTACCCTAAGAAGGGGCCAAAAAAGTGGCTAGTTTTGTATCTAGTGCTATATAGGGGGTAGGCAATGCATCAGTACCTAAGCCCATTGATGCTACATAGTAGCCACAACCACAAGTGCCTAGTCAATAGCAAGTAGAGGCATATCCTACTTTGTTACAGTAGATAAAGAACTTGTTTAGACATACTTTTGCTACTGCTACTCCACCTCTACCTCCACCTCGTCCAACTCCAGTACCACCTCCACCACTAGCTCCCTTATAGAAAACTCTTTTAGAAAGGTTGAGAAAGATGGGAGCTATTTTCCTATAGAGGAAGAAGGATGATGCTGCCAAGGCTAAGTACTGGCTAGACCTGACATTTAGTGTTTTGGAGTAGTTAAACTATATAAAAGCAGAAAATTATTAGTGTGCCACTTATCTTCTTTAGGAAAAAGCTTATAATTGGTGGAATACTATCAAGAGGAGAAAAGCACCTACAAACCTGACTTAGGAGTTTTTGCTTATGGAGATCTAAAAGAGATATATACCTGACTCCTATAATGACAAAAGAAAACATAAATTCCTTGATTTGAAGTAAGGAAGAAGGACAATATTAGAGTATGAAAAAGATTTTACCAGATTACTGAAGTATGCTGAAGTGTTCATCCTAAATGAAGAAGAGAAATGCAAGAGATTCTTTGTAACGGTAAATGTAAAGTTGAGAATGTAGATAACAAACCCTCAAGAGAGAGATTTTACAATATTGGTGTCAGCTGCATATGACATGGAAGAAATGATACAAGAGAATAGGGATTTCTTTCTGAGGAAGAGATAGTTCACTATGGGATAGTCCAGTGCAGTGTCATTAGATGGTAAGTAAAAAAGAGAGGGTTAGTTATAGACACAATCTCAACTTAGATCCTAGTATCAGTCAGGTTATCTGGGATAGAGACAAGCACAGTCCTAGAGGTTAGGACAAGCTTTTACAGGTAGACCTCAATCATCTCCTTAGGCTAATAGTGCTCCTAGTATAAGGCGTAATAGAAAAGGACCTTCAACTTGTAATACCTATCAAAGTAAACACCGAGGTAGTGTAGACTGGCCAGAAGAGGAAAGTGTTACCACTATGGTACTAGAGATCATTACTGAAGAGAATATCCTCAAAGATAGTCAGAGGGTGCTCAGACACATACATCTAATGTTGCACCTTGGAATAGGGGTCAGAGGAAGAACAAAGGAGAGCACCCTAGTGCTAGCCAGGGCACCAAATTAGAGGCTTGTGCTCCAGCTAGGTAGTATATTGTGAGAGCTAGAGAAGAGGTTGTAGCACTAGACATCATAACTAGAACTTTTTATTTATTTGATGTTCCAGTTTTGGCTTTAATAGACACTGGTTCCTCACACTCATATATATGAACTACACAAGCAAAAAATAGGGGTTTAGAGACTAAACATGTTGATGTTGATATCAAAGTTAGTAATCCTATAGGATAGAGTGTGACTGTGAACAAGGTGTATAAGCAATGTCCTCTAGTGATTTAGGGGCATAGATTTTCTACTAATTTAATTAATCTACCTTTCAATAAGTTTAATATGATCCTAAGAATGGATTGGCTGACTAAGCATCAAGCCATAATTGATTATAGATATAACAAATTGACCCTTTAGACTATAAAGGGATAGACAGTGATAGTGGAGGGTAAGAGAAGTCTTTTGAATAATCTTATCTCTATTGTTAAAGCATAAAAACTTCTCTAGAAAGGGTGTGAGGCATATTTAGCCTATGTTGTTGACCTAAATATTTCTAATTCTAATTTTAAACATATCGCCATTATTTTTGAAATTCCTAATGTATTTCCTAATGAGTTACCAGGGTTACCACCTCAGAGAGAACTTAATTTTGAAATTGAGGTATATCCTGGTCCAACTCCAATATCCATTGCTCCGTATCGAATGGCACCTATTGAACTAAAAGAATTGAAAGTACAACTTAAGACCTATTGGAGAAGGGTTTTTATCAAACCCAGTGTATCTCCTTAGGGAGCACCTATGTTATTTGTAAAGAAGAAAGGTGGATTGCTCAAATTGTGTATTGATTATAGGCAGCTAAAGAGGATAACTGTGAAAAATAAGTATCCACTGCACAGAATAGTTGATCTTTTTGATCAGTTAAGAGGTGTAGGTGTGTTTTCAAAGATTGATTTGAGATCTAAAAATCATTAGCTAAGAATCAAGGAGGCTAACATTCCTAAAATTACTTTCAAAACCTAGTATGGGCACTATGAATTCTTAGTGATGCCCTTTGGGCTCACCAATGCACTAGCAGCTTTTATGGATCTCATGAATAGGGTTTTTCAACCTTATCTAGATCAATTTATGGCCTTCATAGATGATATCCTGGTGTACTTTAGAAGTAAGGAAGAGCATGAATAACATCTCAGGGTTGTGTTACTAACTCTAAGAGATAAACAATTATATGCTAAGCTTAGTAAGTGTGAGTTTTGGCTAAGTGAAGTTGCTTTTCTAGGGCACATAGTTTCAGCTGAGGCAATAAGAATGGACCCTAGTAAAGTGAAGGCATTATTAGAATGGGAACCCCTAAGGAATGTGAGTAAGATATGAAGTTTTTTAGGTTTAGCTAGGTATTATAGGAGATTTGTGAAAGGGTTCTCTATCATTACCACTCCTTTGACTAGATTGATTAGAAAGAATGTGAGATTTGAGTGGAATGATCAATGTCAAGCAATTTTTGAGAAATTGAAGAAGATAGTGATAGAAGCTCCTATCCTGATTCAACCTGAATAGGGTAAGGATTTCATAGTGTATAGAGATGCTTTATTGAATGGCTTAGGATGTGTGTTAATATAGGATAGAAAGGTAGTAGCTTATGATTCAAGACAGTTAAAGCCACATGAGAAGAACTATCCTACTCTTGACTTGAAGCGAGCTACTATTATTTTTGCTTTGAAAATATGGAGACACTATCTATATGGAGAAAAATACTACATATATATAGTCATAAAAGCTTGAAATACCTCTTTATCTAAAAGGAACTGAACTTGAGATAGAGAAGCTGGTTAGAATTAATAAAGAACTATAACTGTTTGATTGATTACCACTCAGGGAAAGCAAATATGGTGGCAAATACTTTGAGCAAGAAGTTCATGGTGACTTTGAAAGCTATGAATGTCAAGTTATAGTATACTTTAAAACATATTGTATTAGTTGAGTTTTAGTTAAAACCAAACTTTAGATAGCAAATTAAGGAAACTCAAATGAAAGATGAACATTTGGTTTAGATGGTAAGTAAAGCTAAAGAGGGGAAGGCCACAGGGTTTGAGTTGATAGAAGACAGATGTCTGTATTATTAGAACATGTTATATATACCTAGTACAGATGACCTAAGGTTATAGATATTGAAGAAGGCACACGAAGTACCTTACTTTATGCATCCTAGGAGCATAAAGATGTATTTAGATTTAAAGTCTCAGTATTGGTGGCCTGGTATGAAAAACGATATGGCATAGTATGTTGCGAGGTATTAGATATGTCAATAGGTAAAGGCAAAATGCTAGGTTCTTCTGGATTGTTACATATTACAACAATATCAGAATTGAAATAAGAAAAGGTAACCATGGATTTTTTGATGGATTTACCTATGACTAGATGTAAAATTGATGCTGTAAGGGTGATTATTGATAGATTGACAAAGAAAGATCACTTTTATCCCAGTCAGGGTGGATTATTCATTAGAGAAGCTAGCTAGACTATATGTGGATGAAATAGTCAGGTTACATGGTATACGAGTGACTATTATTTTTGACAAAGATCCTCGCATCACTTTCAGATTTTTGAAGAAGCCACAGGAGGCATTAGGCACAAAATTGGCTTATAGCACAACTTTTTATCCTCAGACTAATGGACAATCAAAGAGGGTGATATAGATACTTGAAGATATGTTTTGTGATTATACTATTACATCTAAAGGTAGCTAGGATCAGTACCTATCTTTGACAGAGTTTGCCTAGAATAACAGTTATCAATCTAGTTTGGGAATGGCCCCATTTGAAGCACTGTATGGAAGATGATGCAAAACTTCTTTATGTTGGAGTAAAGTTGGAAAAAGTAAGATTTCTGGTGTAGGTTTAATTAAAGATGTTGAGGAAAAAGTGAAGGTGATCAGGGGAAGGCTGAAAAGCAGTAGTTGATAGGTAAAAATCATATGCCTACTTGAAACAAAAGGATATTGAATACACAGTTGGTGATAAAAGTGTTCCTAAAGGTTTCTCCATGGAAGAAGGTACTAAGGTTTAGGGAAAAGGGTAAATTGAGTCCTAGATTCATCAGACTCTATGAGATTACAAAGAGCATAAAGGCTGGCATTACCACCTGAGCTACAGTAGATACATAATGTTTTTTATGTCTCTATGCTTGAAGGTATAGACCGGATCTATCACATGTGATTCCAATATTAGATATTGAAATATAGCTTTACTTGAGTAACCAATTTAGATTTTGGCCTGTGAAGTAAAACAGTTGAGGAATAAATCAATACCACATTATAAAGTGCTATGGAGGCACCATAATATTGAAAAAGCTACCTGGGAGCCAAAAAAATAGATAAAGGCTCAATATCCACATTTATTTGCTTTAGGTAATTTCAAGAATGAAATTTTCTTAAAAGGGGAAGAAATGTAATGCTCATGCTTCAAAGCTTTGTGAAAAATGCCAGTAGGTTTGGAAAGTGTGCCCAGGGTGTCAGGTCACTTGCACATAAATTGAGGTAGCAATACTAGTCATGAAACTTCAAAGGGCTTTAAATTGATGAAAAAGGAAAAATTTTAAAATTTAGGAAAACTAATAATTTATTCTAGACTGTAAACTACCAATTTGTGTAATAAAATTTTTTTGAGCAGGGATTGACTTGGGATATGCCTAGATGGACCTACCCCTCTGAAGCTTAAAAGTTTCATTGAGTCCATTGCTGAAAGAATTTTTGAATTTTGAGGTGATTTGCAAATTCTCTTAATTTTTAAGGTTAACATGTAAATTGAGGTAGTTTGAAAAATATCCTATCAATGGAATTTGGCTACAAAAATTTATGAGCATGTAGAAGGTGTTAAAATATGTATTTTAAAATAAATGGTATAACTTTTAGAGGTTCATGTGAATTTTGGTGAAATTCCAAAATTTTACCAAAAATCGAGCCATTTTGATATGGTTTGGGTGGTTACGAGACCCACCTGCTCTAAGCTAATTGGCCTAAGGGCCATGTTAAGTGTTAAGAGAGATTGACAAGTGGATAATTCTACTTAAACAAAGAAAAACACTTTTCTCCCTTTGTTATCTGGGCAATAGCGCCATAGCTAGCCATAAGAGCCATTTTCATCAATTCCTTAAGCCATTTCTGCAAGCTTTTAATTCTTAAATTCACTTTTAGATGTTAAGGAGCTAGAGGAAGAAGAAGCACTAGAAAAAGAGACTCCAGTAATTAGTTAAAATTCATGGAAATTTACTAGACATAAGCCATACAACAGGGTGCTTTAAGTGAGTTTCTTGCCTTCTCTTTCATATTCCTTGGAGTTTCTTGGCTAGAAATTATGCTTTGTAGTGCCTAACACCTAAGGTTATGTGTGTGTATTATTTTTAAGAGGAATTGAGGCAAAGGAAGGCTTGAAAAAGAGGGGAAAAGCTTTCGTGGAAGGGTTGGAATTTGAATAGATCTTGCAGGCTAAATCTGTGAGGTTTTTTTAAGCATATAGAGTGGAGCTTAGGTCTTTTCATTAAGAGGTATGTGAAATTCCATCGCTTATCTTATGTCCCTAAGGTTTTAAGATTAAATTTTTTGCTTTAAGTATGGTAAAATATGATGGATTTGAGTAAGGTGCAATTGGACTAATGTGTTTAGCTTACTTAAATGTTGACTAGATGTTGAGAATGGTCGTTTGATGGAAAGAAATGGGATTGGTGTTAAATTTTTAGTTAGGGGAGAGGTGTGAAGGGATTTTGATGTGTGTTTATGATGCTTGATGTATTAATAATGATTTTGGTGTTGCAATATAATGGAATCACTTGTAAATAGATGGGAAAATGTATGATTGGCATGAGTTTATGAGTGGCCAAGAGCTTGATTATATATTTATGGATGTGTAAGGCTTGATTAAGTAATTAGAAGTAGTGCTTATGATTGATAATACATGTATATTAGGGCTATAGTGTACGAAGAAATGATATGGCATGTAATAAGGTTGATTGATGCATGAATGTGTGGGAACCTCACAATGGTTGAGACATTTGAGGTGTAGATGAACCTTAAATTGGCATGGAATTGTGCATGTATAGGTTTGTATATGCATAGCTTATGGATAAAAGGTGGGATGTGTGATAAACACCATGAAAATGTGTGATCAAGGCCAATGTATAGCTAGACTTAAGAGCTAAGTAAATGATATTGGCATGAAAATGTTGGTAACATGTATGTAATGTGTATGTGTGATATGGTATAATTGTATGAATTATGTTTAGCCTAAATTATTTGGCATGAATCTAGTTAATGTATATAATTAAAATAATGTGAAATGAGATTAAGAATTGGCATGTAAGATGGCTTTAAAATGAACTTGAACATGACAAGAAGTGACTTAAAAAGTGGCTTGTAAGTTGCCTTTAAGGGCTATAATTTGAGATTAAACAATGTGCCGATAAATTATGCCTATCAGGGCCATATTGTGTGATTATGTAATGCGACTTTGATGCTTATGTTTTTGCCTTAGATGGCCTAGTGATTTGTGTGGCTTAGGGCCTATGAACCTTGTGTAAATAATGGTGAAAATTGTACTGAAAAAGGTTAAGAAATGAACTTAAAAAGGGTTGTTGAAACTTGACGTAATAACCTATAACTATCAAGTTTGACTATTACCTGAATAAAAAATACCACTAGATAGTAAATGGCAAATATTTGAGAAATACTTATGGAATAAAATAAAGCATAATATATCTTGACTATTGGCAATTATTATCTTTGAAAATACTTTTAAGAAATTACTCGGTATAGCTTAATTATGGCCATACCAGACCGAGCTAAAACTAAACTGTGCTATAAAATTTATATATGTTTGTTGTTCACCTAATAATATTATAAGAAGTCAATTAGTAAAGAAATAAACATGAATTAAGTTATATGGCCCATTATTTAGACACCCTTTGGATGGGTTGACCTGTCAACTTAGGGATTTTTGCAGCTATTACATTGTCTAGTTTTCAGGCAGGGCTGATACAGCAGCCTAGTTCTATTTTGGGCCACTGTATTAGTCAAACAGTCAAACTAGGTTGTGATAATTCACTTGATTTTACCAGTGCAGCGGTATAAGTCCTAGAGGGCAACTGCACTAGTCAGACAAATAGACCAGTCTGCTAGGCAAACGAGCTTGTGACATCTTTAATCTTTAAATAGGGTCGGTATAGTAGCCAAGGTCCTAAAGGGCCACTGTACTAGTGTATTGGATAGACCACATCTTTTTATTACACCTTCAATGATACAACTTGATCTGGCTGATGCACGGTCAGGGTTTAAAATGTGGATCACTGCACAACTTGTTATTTTTCCTGTAGGTCTAGTGTATTGAAGTGTCATCTTTCTAGTCGGGCCAGTTAAATTAATTGAACAAACTACATATATAGATTGATTATGATATTGTAAAATAATAAGATGCATAATTTGACATGATTATCTAAATGACTGATCAGTATGAATAATTAGTCGTATTATGGTAATTTGGCATGTATATCACTTATTAACTAGAAAACTTAATTAATTGACTCTTACTATTGGAAATAGTTTAAATGGCATAATTTTCTTGTTTTTAAATAATTAAATAAATGGTAATATGGTATGAACCTATAGGAAGGATATTTTAGTCTTTTGGCATAGAAAAATAAATGATGGACTTAATAACCTAGAATAGACATTAATAACCTAATATACGCATGAATAAGATATATGACATAATTTAAATGCTTAAGTTCACCACTAAGTATATTATATACTCAGCATACTTGTTTCGGTGCGTAGGTAAGCTAAGCAAGGTGCAGCCTAATAAAGCATGTAGCCAGAGTTTAGAGGATATTTGACTGAAGGTTGTGTGAATGTGTTGTATAGGTTTTGCACTCCTTGTACTTAAGGGGGAATATGCAACCTATGTATAGGTAGCTTGTATATACATGTCATAAAAAGTGTTTTGTAATAAGTTTTATCAGAATGTTTTGAATGTGTGATTGCTTTTAATTGATGATATGATATGTGAACCTAAGGCTCTAGTATATGGTTATCTAATTATGGACTGAGGCCTGTGTTGATAATGATGTTAGGGTAATACTTGAGGGACCAAAAGGGTCCAGGAGATGTGTAAATGTATTATAAAAGTGTTTGTATAGGTTTAAATTTTTGGGATAGTGACCCGAATAGCCATTATGCTGCCGGATTTTAGAAAAAAAATTTGTCTAACCCAGAATTGATCAATATTGGCATAAATCATATAGTGTGACCCTAAGATTTGTATAGGAACAGACAGAACTAAATTTAGAGTAAGTTATGACTTAATATTACAAAACTTGTAAAAGTTAAACGAAAGATCTAGGGAGAAATATAAGGATGGGTGACCTAATGGGAAGTGCACTGCTTATTGAGTTTCTTTGAGAATCTAGTAGGGGGTGTTGCAGGTTTTGTGAGATGTGCATTAATCTACATTTTAAACCTTATAATGGCTACACCCATATAGTTGTGTAGTGGCCCTATGGACCTTATGGTAGCTGCACCTATATAGTTGTCCAATGGCCCTATGGACCTCAAGGTGGTTACACCGATATAATTGTGTAGTGGCCTTATAGACTTTACAACGACTGCACTCATATAGAGAGGCACCAAGTACCCTAACAACTACTATTTATCCCTAGTTGACTGATCAACCAATCTAATCTAGGACGTCATACTTTTATGGGCTATCACCAAGTTAAATTTTGTCTCATTTTCTTAAAATGGTTTATAGTAAATTTTATTTTTCTTTTGATAATCACATGACCTTATAGGATAATTAACCCACTTTATCATATTAAACCAATTTATGTTATTCATCAAGCATCATGAGCACATTCATCACTATATCATGAATATCCTTGTATAATATATTGCAATCATCATCTTAAGCAAATTTATATTTCTCATTATAATAAAACCATTCGTACATGTAAATGTCATGATCTCATTAGATACCGATATTACTTGCACATTATGTTTATCTCGTGTATTATTTCTAATGGTTGCTCTGAGCACCCACATACCTTCTTTATGTATCATATCTAACATCTTTAGTATAAATAGTCATCAATAAATGTTTATTTATGTCAAAGTCACATCATATATCATCAATCCACCATCAAACTAAATTACATACCTTACAATGTATCTATAACCAAACATTTCTTTTTACTCATCTATTTATCCATATATGTATGTCCATTCATTTTCCATCAATCATTTCATCTTAACATATCATATACAAATACATATTTACTTATATCACACTTAACCATACTATACGGTATCACACATGTTGCTTTATAATTCATTTTAGGCAAGATTATATCATTTTACCTCTTGAAATATCATATAATATATATTATATCCAATTATCATGTCTCTATAAATTTGAACATCTTAAGTTCTCAACATCAATTTTAATCATTCATGTCTTAGGAAAACCACACTCACACATTGGCATGCCATTAATGATGCATTTAGATATAAGAATGTATTAACAAAATACACACCATATAGTCTTGCTTTAAGCCCTCAATTAAATGTATATCTCTTCATACATATAAATAGCATACAAGTAAAAAAGATTACACAATTTAATACTTGTCTATTTCATATATTTTTTTTATTATGATTTTAGCCAAAATTGCCATTTCATGAAATCAACATACCCTTTTAACATAGCATGATTCATCATTATGGTTTGACATCACTTAATGACTAATTATAGCTTAAACATGATTTTAAGATTAGTTACGCCTTAATTTTCAACCTCCATTACATATCAATGATTTATTTGCATTCCTTAATTCATAAATACCAAACTTTTAAGTTAGCATTATTCATCTACTAATCACATTTAAGATATGATTTCTAGAATAACTTACATCATATATTCAAAACTCATGTAAGTCATATCTCACATTATGGTTTATATATGTCACCATTTTATTTTGCATCACATAATTATTACATGTATCCTACTATACTTTTATAACCAACTTATATGATAATTTACATTAGACCTTATAATCATATCATAATGTCATTATTCAACTCATGTTTTATTTAAGTAGCTAAATTAATTAATCATGTTCATTTCATTTTATGTGTTAAGCCCAATTAAATGCATGAGTAAGCAAATCTATATGTGATTTAATCTTACAAACATATGAACATGAACCATGCCATATAATCTACTTCTAGGTCTAAATTATATGCAACACCATTCCATTAGAAAGACCACATTATTCATCATTTTATATTTCACAAATATAATATACTATTACATAGTTGTACACTTATACCCTATTATGTTTTCAAGACAATTATGCATCATAACTTTACATTATACTTTGCATATACCCTTATTTCATTAGTGATAACTTAAACTCCCTTGTACACATAAATTTTTCTTAATTAAATATCACTCTTATCTATATAAGCCATTCGGCCATCGCACCTTAAGCAATATGAAAATTTGGCCCAACCTCACAAATGCATAATTTTCATTTACATCATTAATTCAAGACATATTTACATGCATTTGTTCCTTATACATCACTTTACATTAAGACATTTAAATTTACATACCCATATATGCCTTAATCACATATTTTTCACACATAAAAATTTATGTAGACATATTATAATGGATACAATTACTTAAATAACATCAAATTACTTTTTAAAGCCTCTATAAACCTTTTTTTCTCTCTTCCTCCTTAATTCCTTCTCTTTCCTCTTCAATATACACCTTTCACACATATAAAAATTCATAAAAAGTATAATATGCTTCAATTCATCAAACCAACTTTACATAGCTCTTTTTAGGACCTTAACATACCCAAGAAAAATATCAAAGCTTAAAAATAATAAGTTACTTGAATAGGTATTACTATTCACCCAAGAACTAAAATATCTAATTTTTCATAATTTACTACAAATTTCTCTTAATTAATAAGTAGCATAGCTTATTTAGCACATAAAATAACTTATCCTAGCATAAAAAAGCTTAAATGAACAAAATAAAAAAAGAAAAGAAAGCTTACCTTAAGCTTTCATGGTTGTCAGCCTTGAAAAGGAAAGAAAAGCTATTTTAGTAGCCATTAACTAAGAAAATTAAATCTCATCACTTAGATCTCAAGGGTGAGGACCATATCCTAAAGTGAATCTAAGGGTCCTCATAATTCAAGCATAGAACTATCATTTATACTGCTATAAATTTTATTCTTCAATTTCTTCATAAATTAACATATGTTGGGATCCCAATAAATAACTTATAATGATACCTAAAGGTCTCAAAAAATCCACGCTTGAAAATCATGAAAAACTGAATTAAATCAATGTTTTTATTCT
>CANXYI011016968.1:0-14273 GCA_948208565.1 Hura crepitans
AACTAAACTTAAAAAAAAAAAGAAAAGGGGAGCTTCTAAGCTTCTGGATCAGGAATCTCCTTGGCAATAATGAGATTTTGAATGGCATGACAAAGGTTTTTGCACTCATCTATGAGATGCCCTGTCTTCTGGTGATAGGCATAATATAAATCCTTCCTATACTTGGCTGAGAGTGGTCCTACTAGAGGTTAGTATGGTAAGGGTTAGAGTTTCCCTTCTTTTATGAGCTTGTTTAAGCACTAAGACATAAGTCTACCCAATTTGGAGAAGTGTCGAGTGTTGACCATGTTAACATTAGTGGCTTGGCTTAATTATCACCCTAATGGGTAAGTTTCCCATTTTTCTTGAATCCTCTTTTTTGGAATGCTAGTTCGAGATCAATAGCTATGTCCTTGAGTCATTCCCATATGGTAATGCCTTTAGTAGAAAGTTGAGCATTCATATAGCTATTAGCATTCTTGATGAACATCTTGATTTGGTGGATATCATCGGGCTTGTTTCTCATTTTAAGCATCTTGCCCCTCTATCATTCTAAATATTTAGAAAAGGCTTCATCAGGTTTTTGGCACACCAATTGTAAGTATTTGAGGGTTAATTCCATAGTTGTGTCATTTGAGTATTACTTATAGGATACAAGAGCCAGCTCTTCCTAATTTATTTTTATTTTCCTTTCTAAGCTATGGTACCAGTCTAGGGCTTTCCTAATTAGAGACATACTAAACAAGCTAACTATTTATGCTTCTAACAGATTAGTTGACCTCGTGGCTACTGCATATTGTTTCAATTGAGTCTTTGGGTTAGAAGTGCCATCAAACTTACTTAAATTTGGCATTTTGAACTTATAGGGCATGGCATAATCAAGCTTCAGACTGATGTCTTTTAGGTTAATGTCTTTGACCCTGGTCACTAGGTGACTCATAGCCTCTGACTTCCCATTTAGTTCTTTGAGTGGATCTTCCTTATCATACTTAGGTGGTGGAACCTTATTATAGCTAGGTTTAATAAGGGGTATTTCTTCATCAGAAAGTTAGTTATCAGCCATTTCTTTCTTGCCATTATCAGTAACAAAAGTTTGACCTTTATCTTGTTAGGCATTCATGGTTGATAGTGCATTGGTTATGGCAGCCATCATCCTTTCTTCCATGTCTTGAAGAGCCTCATTTAGCATGGTCCTTATTACTAGTTCATCTCAAGGCATGATCATTCTCTTTGGTGGATTGTAGATGGATTAATGGTGGCTGCAAAATAGAGGGTTAGTGGTAATGCATGAATCATCTAAGATGATGCATGATATGTTTATGTATGCATAGTTGATATAAATATAGATACATAGTATGATATGTGAGCACGAAGTTACAAGATGATAGTATTTGATTTGTAGTACGTGTTAGTGTGAAGTGTACTTTTGTCTACATATAGTGTGTTTATAATACATAAGCATTAGAATGGAAATGTTAGAGTGTATAAGATACATATGGTAGACAAGAAACACACAAAGTTCATGTCATTTATAATGTTATGTATGTGCATTGAAAAATGATATATATATGGTAGATAGAAAACAAAAAGAGTAAAAAGTTCATGTTATATAGTAGGTACACTATTGTGCATATGTATACAAAAAGGATACATGTCATATGTACAAGGACAAATACAAGCAATAAGCCTTCCACCCTTATTACTCCCACACTCATGGTCTTAGTCATTCTTCCTAAGTAAGCTTACCTAAGCATCGTTGAGGGATGCATAGGTTTGAATATGGGTTTAATTAGGCCTAATGACCTCTTATATTTAAAGTGCATGCATAGATAATGGCCTCAAACATTTAAGCCTTATTTGAGGTGAAATTAGGTTAGGCCTATTCCAGATAAAAGGCATAATATGCTTGCCCCCACTTTAAATAAGGTTAAATGTAATGGGCCTACATAGCAATCATAATGCAATCACATTCTCTTAAGGTCATACAACTTAGGGGAAGTTGCTAAGCTTGACTATATGGGCTCATGGTGTAGTTAAGAGGCTTATTAGCTCCCACAAGCAGGGGTCCCTCCTAACAGGTCTTTCCAATCAAGGATAATAGTGACCAATTAGTTCACCTTTTCATATACTTAAAGGTACAAGGCTTGTGAGTGATGGATGTGCTAGCACTTCTCCATTTTTGAATGAAAAAATGGAGTCATGGTTCACAACACCATCTAGGGAAAAAGAGACACAATTTATATAGAATGAAATGCATGGGATTGATTAAAATTAGAATATTGGATGGCATATTTTTTGCACACTTTTAGATTAAGATTCTTAGTTCCTAGCAGAGTCACCACTGTAGAGATTATGATATTTTTACCAAGGACAAGAGTGGTTAGTGGAGTCACCATCTAGCCTCTACACCAAGACCTCTGATCTTCTGTACTAGAAAGGTTTAAAATTCAGATCTTATTTATACCCCAATAATATGCCTTCTTGTATATTGTAATGTTTATCTATCCCTTTTCAATCAAGTATACATTATATTTAAAGTGTTTATGTCACCTTTTCATGTAAAAAAAAGCAATGTGCATTATTTAACAAACACATTTGTACATCCAGAAAGTAGGTCATTGATTAGTTGTTATTTGACCTAACAATTACCTATAATTCCATAAGAATTAGTGGTAATTGCCCAACTCCCATCTCTAAGAGATTGGCCTTTATTAAAGTAAATTTTTCATGTGACTTTTGATTAAGAAAATACAAATCCATTTTTGTTGAGGAAATACCAATTAATTATGTAAAAAACTATTTAATGTGAAGTTTGGAGTTTAGACATGTGAAACAAGTTAATTAACTAACTATTACAACCTAAAATAAGTTAAAAGGCATAATAAGTACAAAACCAAAAGAAATAATCCAAAGTGTAAAACTAGTCTTGTCTATACATCGACTAGTCCATGCGAACTCTATGATGCTCTGACGTTAGTTCATGCGAACTACTGCATAAATGATATTATGTCCATCTGGACCTCCACTCTAGTGAGAAAGGTCACCCGTATACAACTCAAAAGAGAAAAGGTTAATAATACTAGATAAAGAACACATAAAGAACCCACAGAGAAGGTGAGAAATATAGATACATGCAAGCACTAGAAATTAAAGATGATTGTCCATGTAGACTATGATCCCCATAAAAGGGAGTCTATGTGGACTATAAAATAGAATAAACATGCAAAAGGCTTATATGTCCATACGGACTATGATCCTTGTGACAGGGAGTCCGTGCGGACCTACATTAATTCCAGAATACTAATAACATGCATATTAAGGAACATAATGATCATACAATATTGATATAGTTATAAAGGCATGCTAACATGTTGAATATAATATGTTAAATAACAATGGATAAGGCAAACATGATACTGTTATTGTACCATGGTCTGTACAGACCTCATATTATGTACATATATAAATAATAGGTCTGCGTAAACCTTTTATCACACTCACATTCAATTTATAGGTCTAAGCAGACATTCTATCATTTAAAATAGGTCCGTGCAGACTTAGCTGTTAGTTCCAGATTGCTAGTGCGATTACAATTTTCCATGAATGATTAGAACATTCTTGAATTAATTTAACAGGTTAACCTACTCTTATAATTGCTGTAGGGGTTACATGGAACTACCTTACATCACAATTAATCAAGGGAGATCATTGGTTACAACAAATAACACAAATAAATGAATGAATATGATGAAAAGAGCCTCAGATCTTACCTTGAAGTTAGCACAAAGCAACAAGACAAGGGTTGGATTTTGGAAGAAAGATTATTTTAGTAAGGGCTTAGGACTAGTAGCGCAAATCTTATGTCAATTGTATTCAATTGTGTCTTCTATGTATTTCTTGTTATTCTCCCCTCTTAAGTCCTTCTTAGGTCCTCTTTAGGTCCTCCTTAGATCCTCTTTAGCTCTTCTTTAGGTTCTCCTCAGATCCTCCTTAGCTCTTCCTTAGGTCCTCTTCAGATCCTCCTTAGCTCCTTCCCTTTTTCATATCCCAAAATGGGTATTTATAGGCTTAAGGCTTAGGTATTCTATCCAAAAGAGGTAGAATCCTTCTAGGATTAGGATTTAATGCCTGAATAGGAATTTCACACTTCTAGAAGTTTTTCATTGGTAGGTTCATGTAGACTTGTATAGCTTAGTCTGTGCAGACTTAGGCATGGTTTTCCCATTAGTCCATAGGCTTTAGGCTAGGTTAGATAGGTTCGTGTAGACATAGGCTTTGGCTTGTCCATATAGACCTCATGGCATTAGGTTTGTGCAGACTTGTGCCATGTTAGTTTGTGCAAACTTGGGTTTTAAGTTACTTGCCGTGTTGCTTGAGCCTATCTTTAGCTATCATCATAGGCTAAAAAAGGTGAATAGGTCCTTACCATAGGGGCTTTACCCCTGCCCCCCCATTAGAATTAGTGTCGGGCTTCGGGCTTAGACCTATTGGCCCAAGCCCTCTGTTTCCTCCATAGATTCCCATTTTTTTCACATTTTAAGTCGCATTGTGAGCTTTTCAGTTCGGCTTAAAGTCTGAATACCTAAGAAAGTCTTAGACCAAAAATCAAGGTGTCTACAGCTACTAAATGTTTAGCATCCATATTACCTCTTTTCATCAAGTAACCATACAACTCATATATCAATAAACTATATACCACCATATCTCAAAACATCTACCTCTCTAAGATAGTTTACATGCTTAACTCATTCTTAAACCCAAAGAGAGGCTACTGAAATTTTAAAGGCATAAAATAAATGATTTAGTTCACTTACCTAACAATTCAAAGTAGGAAGAATCTATAATTTAAGCCTCTCAAAGCTCACTTCCAACCTACCATGTCCCCTTCTCCTCCCTTCTTTAAGCTTCTTTTTATTTTAAAACACATCAAAAGCCATAGAAATTCATCCCCACAAATGTTAGGCATCTCACACAACCAATTCCAATAAGAAAAAAGCTAAGGTTAACTCAATAAACTACAAAGAAACTCACTTTGGCTGCTTGTTAGACAACTTCTGTCTAAGAAACTTTAGGGATTTTTAATTTCTTCTTAGAAGCTCCTTTTATTTTAATTATTTTTCCCTTAAGTCCCTAACACATCAAAATAATTTTTGGTTAGTAGACACACTAGAATTGATCTAAAAAAGATGATGAAATTGGTGGTTCAAAATAAGGATGGTGTCAGTTCTCCTGCTGGCAGCCAAGGGAGAAATGCACTTTATTTAAGTGGAAAAGTCCACTTGTCTATTAGTCTTGCAACTTATGAAGGCCCTAGCCTAGCTAGCAAGTGTGTGGGTGGGTCCACAGCCACTAGAGCCATCCCGACATGTCTCGATTTTTTGGCAAATATTGAAAATTCACCAAAATTCACACAGACCTAAAAAAATTACACTGTTTATTTTAAAATTCATATTTTAATCCCTTTTACATGTTCATAAATTTTTGCAGCCAATTTCCATCGATAGGTAAGTTTTTAGATTGCCTCAATTTGTGTACCAACCTCAAAAATTACTAGAATTTGCAAATGACCTCGGAATCAAAAAATTCTTTCACCAATGGACTTAGTAAAATTTTTAAGCTTCAAGGTCTGCTATTATTGGGTCTATCTGGGCACATCCCAAGTCATTCTCAACCAATAAAAATTTTATTACATAGAGGGGTAGCATATAGTCTGAAATGAATTATTGGTTCTGCTAAAATTTTTAAAATTTGCCTTTTTCATCAAATTAAAACCCCTCAAAGTTTTATGACCAATGTCACCACCTTAATTTATGTGCAAGTTACCCAGCATCCCAAGCACACTTCCCTGACCCAATGGCACTATTCACAGAGCCTCAAAACATGGGCATTACATTTCTTCCCTTTTTAAGAAAATTTCATCCTTGAAATTACCTGGAGTAAATAAATGAGGATTTTGGGCTTTCATCTACTCTTTTGGCTCTCAGGTAGCTTCTTCTATATTATATGTATCTCCATAGCACCTTAACTAGTGGTGTAGACTTATTCCTCAACTACATTTCACAAGAAAAAATTTGTATCAATTCCTCCTCATAACTTAGATCCAGCTGTACCTCCACATCGATTATTAGAATCACATGTGATGGATCTGATATGTACCTTTTGAGCATAGAAACATGAAAAACATTGTGTATCTATTGTAGTGCAGGTGGTAGTGCTAGCCTATATGCTAGAGGTTTAACCCTTTTATAATCTCATAGGGTCCTATGAACCTAGAACATAATTTCCCCTTTTTCCTAGACCTCAACACCTTTCTTTATGGAGAAACCTTCAAGAATACTTTTTCCCCAATTGTATATTCATTATCTCGTCACTTCAAGTCAGCATAAGATTTCTTTCTATCCATAGCTGCCTTCAACTTTTCTGTAATTAACTTCACCTTTTCTTTAGCATCTCTCATTAAATCCACACTGGAGATCTTTCTCTCTCCAACGTCACTCCAACACAAGAGAGTCTTGCATCGTTTACCATATAATGCCTCATATGGGACCATCCCCAAGCTAGCCTGGTAACTATTATTATAAGCAAACTCTACCAAGGATAAGTACCGATCCCACTTACCCTTAAGCTTAATGGCATATCCTCATAATATATCTTCAAGTACCTATATCACCCTCTCTGATAACCTATTAATTTGAGGATGAAATGATATGCTATAGGCCAATCTGGTGCCTAGAGCTTTCGATAGCTTCTTCCAAAATCTAGAAGTGAAATAAGGAACCCTGTCAAAAATGATAGTTACTAGCATACTATGTAACCTAACTATCTTATCCATATATAGTTTAGCTAGCCTTTCTAAAGAATAATCTATACTAATTGGGATAAAATGAGTTGTCTTTGTCAATCTATCAATGATTACCCATGCAGCATCACATTTACCTCTAGTCAAAGGTAAACCCATCACAAAGTTTATGGTTATCTTTTCCCATTTCCACTCTAGTATTGCTATAGGATGCAGCAATCCAGAAGGAACCTAATGCTCAACTTTCACTTAATGGCATGTCAAACACTTAGCAATATACTCTGCCTTATCTCTTTTCATACCAAGCTACCAATAAGGAGATTTCAGATCCAAATACATTTTTGTGCTCCTAGGATGCATAGAATAAGGAGCCTCATGTGCCTTCTTGAGTATCTGTAACCTCAAATCATTTGTACTAGGTACACATAACCTGTTATGATAATACAAATACCCATCCTCTATCAACTCAAATCCTATGGCCTTCCCCTTTTTAGCCTTCCTTACCATCTACGCTAGCTGGTCATCTTCCATCTAACTTTCCTTAATCTGCTATCTAAAGTCTAGCTTAACTTGTAACTCAGTGAACACAACATCTTCTGAAGTGTATTGTAACCTAACATTCATAGCTTTTAAAGCCATCATAAATTTCTTGCTTAAAGCATCAGCCACATCATTAGCTTTCCCAAGGTGGTAATCAATCAAGCAATCATACTCATTGATTAGCTCTAATCATCTCCTCTATCTTAGGTTTAGTTCCTTCTAAGTAAGGAGGCATTTTAAACTCTTATAATTTGTATATATGTAGCATTTCTCTCCATACAGATAGTGCCTCCATATTTTCAAAGCAAATACAATAATTGCCAGCTCCAAGTCATGGGTAGGGTAATTCCTCTCGTGTGGCTTCAACTATCTTGAAGCATAATCCATTACCTTCCCCTCTTACATCAAAACACACCCCAAGCTATTCAGTGAAGCATCACTATACACTGTAAAGTCTTTACCCTATTTAAGTTGAATCAAGATAGGAGCTTTTGTTAGCATCTTCGTCAATTGCTCAAAATTGGCTTGACACTTATCATCCCACTCAAATCTCACATTCTTCATAATAATTCTAGTTAAAGGAGTTGCAATCATGGAGAACCCTTTTACAAATCTCTTGTAATACCCAACTAAACCTAAAAACTTCTCACCTCAGTTACTTTCCTAGGAGGTTCCTATTTTAGCACTGCTTTCACTTTATTGGGATTAACCCTGATTCCCTCTGCTAAAGCTATGTGGCCCAAAAAAGAAACTTCACTCAGCCAAAACTCACACTTACTGAGCTTGGCATACAACTATCTCTCTCTTAGGGTCTGTAACACAACTCTAAGCTACTATTTACGCTTTTCTTGATTTTTAGAGTACACCAAAATATCATCTATGAACACTACCATAAACTGATCTAGATAAGGCTAAAAAACTCTATTCATGAGATCCATGAAAGCTGCTGGGACATTGGTAAACCCAAATGGCATCACCAAAAATTCATAATGCCTGTACCGAGTTCTGAAGGTAGTTTTAGGAATATCAGCTTTCTTAATCTTCAATTGATGATATCCAAATCTCAGATCAATCTTAGAAAATACACTTGCCCCTCTTAACTGGTCAAAGAGGTCATTTATCCTAGGCAACAGATACTTATTCTTCATAATCATTCTATTCATTTGCCTATAATCCGTACATAACCTAAGCGACCCATCTTTCTTCTTTACAAATAGCACAAGTGTTCCCCAAGATGATACATTAGGTTGGATAAAACCCTTATATAATAGCTCTTGTAATTGTACCTTCAATTCTTTTAACTCAGGAGGTGTCATTCTATAAGGAGCAATAGATGTTAGAGCAATACCAAGATATACCTCAATTTCAAAATCCAGTTCCCTCAAGGTGGTAAGCCTGGTAGCTCATCAGGGAATAAATTAAGAAACTCATAAACAATTGGAATATGGGCCAAATTAGAATTAGAAGAATTCAAGTTAATTATATAGGCTAAATATGCCTCACAACCCTTCTAAAGAAGTTTCTATGCTTTAACAGTGGAGATAAGATTGTTCAAAACACTTCTTTCACCATCCACTATCATTGGTTGTCCCTCTATAGTCTAGAGGGTCAATTTCTTATGTCTACAATCAATCATGGCTTGATGCTCAGCTAGCCAATCCATCCCTAGGATTGCATCAAACTCATTGAAAGGCAAATCAATCAAATCAGTAGAAAATCTTTACCTTTAAATAACTAGAGGATATTGCCTATACACCTTGTTCACAACCACACATTACTCTATAGGATTGCTAACTCTAATGTCTACATCAACATGCTCAGGCTCTAACTATCTATTCTATGTTTATGTAGTACATATATAGGAATGTGTAGAACTAGGGTCTATCAAAGCCAAAACTAGAGCATCAAATAACTAAGAAGTACTCGTTAGGATGTCTGGCGCTGCAGCCTCTTCTCTGGCTCTAACAGTATATTGCTTGGCTACAGTATTAGCCTTTATCCTAGTGCCCTAGTTAGCACTAGGTTACTCTTCTCTGCTTTGCCTTTGACCCTTATTTTGAGGTGCCAAATTAGAAGTATATGTCTGAGCACCCTCTACCTACCTCTAAGGACACTCTCCACTATAGTGATCTCTGGCACCACACTAAAAACATTCTCTTCATTTGCCTACTCTACACTGCCCCTAGAGCCTTTTTTGACAAGTGGCACACATGGGAGGTTTATTCTTATTACCTCCTATACCAGGAGTACTATCAGCCTAAGGAGGCAATCGAGATAAATGCATAAAAGCTTATCCCTACCTCTAGGTCTATGCCTATCTCTACTCCTAATGCCCTATCTGATATTGGGACTTAGGCTGAGATTTTGCTTATGACTGACCTTCTCTCTTCTTCTTACAATCTTCCAACACTGCATTAGACTGTCCCACAATAAACTACCTCTTTCTCTAAAAGAGGTCCCTCTTTTCTTGTACCATTTCATGCATGTTGTATGTAGCTAACACTAGTACTACAAAATCCCTATCTCTGGGTTTGGCTATCTGCATCCTCAGCTTGACATTTAGTCCTGCCAAAAATCTCTTACATTTCTCCTCCTCATTAGGAATAAATTCCTCAGCATACTTTAGGAGTTTGGTAAAGTCCTTTTCACATTCTAATACTGTTCTCCTCCCCTATTTCAAATCTAGGAATTCCTATCTCTTTTTATCTTTGTAGGAGTCAAGTACGTATCTTTTTCTAAACTCTATAAAGAAAAATTCCCAAGTCAACTCTACAGGTGTTTTTCTTCTCCTAATAGTGTTCCACTAGTTATAAGGTTCTTCCTATAGAAGATAAGTAGCACACTATGGATTCTCTACTTCAGTACAATTTAACTACTCTAAAACTCTAAATGTCATGTCTAACTAATATTCAGCTCTAGCTGTATCATCCTCCCTCCTCCCTAAAAAGTTAATAGCTACCATTTTTCTTAGCCTCTTTAGAGAACTCTTTTATAAAGGAACTGGTGGTAGAGGTGGAGCATCAATAGTAGTAGAGGTATGTTTGAGCAAATTTACTATTTACTGCAATAAAGCATGTGATGCTTTTGGTTACTATTGACTAGGCACTTGTGGCTATGGCTACTATGCAGCATCACTGGGTTCAGGTATAGATGTATTACCTACCCTTTATATTATAGTTGGTGCAAAACTAGCCACCTCTTCAGCCCCTCCTTCGGGTGCCTGATACAACCATATGCTTACTGTAAAAAGAGTAACTTCTCAGCCTCGGACAGTGTAATAGTTTAGAGGAATTTGAATCTTAACAACCTCGGACAGTGTAATAGTTTAGAGGAATTTGAATCTTAACCATTTGCACTCATGTATTTAGCCTAGGAACATTAACCATGCTTTGAGACCATAAAATTTGACACCCCCTACTAGATTCCCAAAGAAACCCAAGAAGTGGTGCACTTCTCACCAGGTCACCCATCCTAACTTCTCCCATAGTCATTCCTTTAACTTTTTACTTTTAATGTACTAATCCACTTCATCTAACTCCAAACTCAACCCTATTTGTTCCTATAGCCCATTTAGGTTCATGTTATCATGTTCATACCATTATAGAAGGATTTTAATATAGTTAGATATCTCTTCTAAAAATCCAGTAGCATAACGGCCGCCCGTCACTATCCTAAATTTTTTTTTCAACCTATAAACACTTCTATAACACTTATCACATCACCTGCACCCTTCTGGCCTCTCAGATATAAAACCTATCAAAATCTTCTAACACACAACAAACACAGGCCTTATTCCACAATCAAGAAATCACATAGAGCCTCAAGCTCATAGATTATATACACAAAGCATTCATAGCATAAAGATTAACAACTGATTATTACAACATAATTTATCTGTACATATATATATAATTACAATAATGTGTCACTTTATATACATCATATCCATTTTCCCCTACTAAAGTATATAGAGTGCAAAAATTACACAAATTTACATGATCAAACTTCTCAAAATTAACCTCTAAACTCTGTGCACGCTTTATGAGGTATCATCCTTATTCTTGGTTCCTGTGCATTGAAATTGGTATGCTAAGTATAAAATACTCAATGGTGAATTCAAACATTAAAAACATGTCTAGCATTTATTCATGCATCATATTCTTATTTTCATCTAATTCCATTATTCAGGTTCAACTTAGAGTTCTAACATGCGAAATTACCATTTTACCCCCTAGAATGTTACCATCTGTAAATTATCCAATTAATCATTGCACTCATATAATTTATGTTTTAGGTCAATATTAATCATTTTATGCTCAAACTATACCATTTCAAGCCTTTACACACTACTAATAGAAAATTACTAAAATGCCCCTGTGTCACACTTCATAGTCATTGGTAAATTTGTTAATCTTATTTAATTATTTCAACTGGCCCATCTCAGTAGACAACCCTAATAGATACTAGATCTAGAGGGAAAAATAAACCAGTGCAGTGGTCCTTACTTTGGACTTGTGTCGCTGTATCGACTTGATCACATTCTAGAACCTAAGGTGCAATTACCAAGGAATTGTCTACCCAGGAGACTAGTTTGTGCAACAAACTAGTGCAGTGGCCCTCAGGGACCTATGCCACTGCACTGGCATCATGTAAATGATCAGTGATAACATGGTTATGTCTGCCTAAGAGACTAGTCTATCGAACAGACTAGTGTAGTGGCCCTCAAGGACCTACGTCGCTGCATCGACAATATCAAATCTGGCATCAGGAGGCAAGGATAGGAAGTTATCTCTCTAACAAATTAGAACAGTGGCCCCATTGGGAACTTATGCCTCTATACTGGCCTTGTCTGAGAAATAGATGGTTTAACAGCTGCTAAAGATCCCTAAGTTGATCGATCTACCCATTTAGTGAGTGTCTATCTAGTGGGCCATTTAACATCAATCCACGCCTATTTCTTTATTGATTAACTTTTTATAATATTATAAACTCAAAAATAGATAGTTATAATTTTTACAGCATAGTTGGATTTTAGCCTAATATGGTATGGCCATAAATAGGCTGTACCAGGTGAAATATCAAAAAAATATTTTGAAAGCTATAATTGCCAATAATTATCATATATTATGCTAGCTTCAATTTCATAATTATTTCTCAATTTTAGGCCATTTACTATCCAGGGGATTTATTGGTTCAGGTAATGGTTAGTTTTAGACAGTTACAAGTCATTGCAGCAAGGTTGTACTAAGGCATTTAGGTCTATTTTAGCCTATTTTTTTTAGTGTAGTTTTTATCAGTTATGTCATGTATTTATAAGCCCAAAGCCAATCATAACTTAGGCCAAACATAGGCTCACATGCCATTACAATAGATTTCATAATAAAATTCAAGCATATTGTGCAAGTACCTACCATAGCCCTTAAAGGCAAAAACAACCCACTTTTCACACATCATTTCTAGCCAAACTTAAGGTTTTTATTCATGCCAATTCTTGCCTATATTACATTCCACTTTGAGGTATACTTTAACCTAGTTTCATGCCAATTCTATGTCATGCATTACATATACATTATCTCATATCATTTATGTATATAAAGATTGACCACATGCTATGCTTAGCATGCCTCTCCCATGGCATCCATACCTCTCGGCCACTAAAGAATTTATTGCTATTACATGCACTTTTACATCATTTATCATACATATATACTAAACAATACTGTGCCAATATTCATATACATATATATACCATGTATCATGCATGCCATGCCACCACACATGCCTTACATGTCTTGGTCATAGTGAAATCACCACACATTCATGCTTACATCCCTCTTCCTATAAACCATATCACTTATTCATGCATAAACCACCATATAGGACCATTAAAACAAACCATATACATTCACTAATTTGACATAACTCTCGGTTACACATACCCTCCATACCAGCATGTGTTCTTCCATTAATTTATAAGAAATTCCATTATACACAAACTCTAAACCCATTAATTCATCCTTTAAGCACCCTAAACACACACCAAACATCATTAACATACCTCAAACACTATGAATACCTCATGGCTACTAAATGTTTAACGTCCATATTACCTCTTTTCATCAAGTAACCATATAATTCATATATCAATAAACTATATACCACCATATCTTAAAACATCTACCTCTCTATTCCAGTTTACATGATTAACTATTCTTAAACCCAAAGAGAGGCTACTAAAATTTTAAGGGCATAAAGTGAATGATTGAATTCACTTACCTCACACTTTAAAGGACAAAGAATCCACATTTTAAGCCTTTGAAAGCTCACTTTTAGCTTGCCACATCCCCTTCTCCTCCTTTCTTTACGCTTCTTTTTATTTCAAAACACCTTAAAAGCCATAGAAATCTATCCCCATAAATGTTAGGTATCTCACACAACCAATTCTAGCAAGAAAAAAAAATGGAAAACTCAAGAAACTATAAAGAAACTCACTTTGGCTACTTATTGGAGAGCTTATATCCAAGAAACTTTGGGGATTTTTAATTTCTTTTGAGAAGCTCTTTTTGCTATAATTCTTTCTCCTCTAACTCCCTAACACATTAAAATAATTTTTGGCTAAGTAGAAACATTGTAATTGAGCTAAAAAAGATGATAAAAATGGTTGTTCAAGGTAAGGATGGTGTCGGTTCTCCTGTTAGCAGCCAAGGGAGAAATGCACTTTGTTTAAGTGGAAAAGTCCACTTGTCCACTAGTCTTTCCACTTTTTAAGGGCTCTAGGCCAGTTTGCAAGTGTGTGGGTAGGTCCATAGCCGCTCGAGCCATCTCGACACGTCACGATTTTTTGGTAAACTTCAAAAACTCACTAAAATTCACATGGACCTTTAAACATTACACATCTTGATTTAAATTTCATATTTTAATCCCCTCTACGTGCTCATAAATTTTTGCACCCAAA
>CANXYI011016999.1:0-12477 GCA_948208565.1 Hura crepitans
GCATAGGTCCCCATTGAGGCCATTGTACTACTCTATTAGATAGAGAACTTTCTATCCTTACCACTTGATGCTAGATTTGATATTGCTAGTGTAGCGATGTAGGTCCCTAAGGGCCATTACATTAGTCTACTGGACAGATAAGTCTGTTAGGCAGACATAACCACTTCATCACTGATCTTTTACATGATGCTAGTGTGGTGGTGTAAGTCTTCAAAGGCCACTACACTAGTCTGTTAGATAGACTAGTTTGTTAGGCAGATAACTCCTTGTTATTTACACCTAGGGTTCTAAAACTTAATTGAACTCGTGTAGCAGCACAGGTCTAAAATGGGGACCACTACACTAGTTTATTTTCCCTCTAGATCTAGTGTCTATTAGGGTTGTCTCTTGAGATGGGCCAATTGAAGCAATTAAATAAGATTAGTAAAATTGGCATATGACTATGAAATATAACATAGGGGCATTTTAGTAATTTTCCACTAATCGTGTGTAAAGGCTTGAAATGGTATAGTTTGTGCATAAAATGATTAATAATGACTCAAAACATAATTTATATAGGTTGTAATGATTCACTGAATAATTTACAACTAGAAACACCTTAAAGGTAAAATGGTAAATTTGCATGTTAGTACCTTAAGGTGGACTTGGATATTAGAACTAGATGAGAATATGAATATTATGCATGGATAAACTATTGGATATGTTTTAAATGTTTGAATTAACCACTAAGTATTTTATGCTCAGCATACCCATTTCAGTGCATAGGTACTAAGAACAAGAAAGTCACCTCATAATGCATGAAAGGAGTTTAAAGGTCAATTGTGAGAAGGTTAATCATGTACATTTGTATAGATTTTGCACTCTATATGCTTAGGTAAGGAAAAGAGGTGTGATGTATAAAGAGGCATTGGATTATAATTGTATATATACAAATAGACTATGTTGTAATTAATCTATGGTTAACCTTTTTGTGTATGTATGCCTTCTGTGTATGGGTTGTAAGCCTAAAGGTCTATATGAGTTCTTGATTGTGGCCTGAGGCCTGTGATTATTGTTTGATGGATAATGATGATAGGTTGATATCTGGGGGACCAGAAGAGTACAAATAGACCTAAATTGCTTTGTAATAGTATGAACAAGGTATTATGAACTTGAATGGAATATCAAAATAGGTAAGACTAAGTTTGGAGTTAGATAGAACTGATTAGTGTAGCATAAGTAAAAGTTAAATGGATGACTGTGGGAGAAGTTAGGATGGGTGACCTGGTAGGAAGTGCACTGCTTATTAGGTTCCTTCAAGAATCTATAGGAGATGCTACACTTTCTTTTTCATAAATAACAGTGGTGCACCGCATGGTGAAACACTTGGTTTAATAAACCCTTTATCTAATAGCTCATACAACTACACCTTTAATTCATTTAGTTTAGTAAGAGCCATTCTATAAGGGCTATTAAAACTAGGGCAGTGCCTAGTTATACTCCAATAGTAAATTCAAGCTCTCACTCAGGTGGCAATCCTAGCAACTTATCGAGAAAAACATCAGAGAACTCAACTACTACTAGTATTTAACTAATGTCAAGTTTTGCCTTTTCTACATCAACCACATGTGCCAAGTATGGTTGACACCCTTTTCAAATCATAAGTCTTGCTTTTACTATAGAAATAACATTAGATAAAAAGTTCTTTCTCTCAAGTACTATTGTGATTTCATCACCGTCTACTATTTGAAAAGTAAGCCTCTTCTAGCCACAATCCACTATAGCATGAGATCTTGACAGATAATCCATTCCTAAAATGAAAAAAATTCATTAAAAGGCAATTCAATAAGAATGGTAGGAAAGGTCTATCCTTAGATAGTCAGTGAACAATCCCTGCATATTTTATCAATAATAAGTTATCTTATCGGATTACTGACCATGATTTCTATATCTAGAAGTTCTGATTGTAACTGTCTTTTTCTCATGCCAATATAGTATATACATAAGAATGCATAAAACTTGACCAATTAATGCTAATATAGGTAAATTAAAGAAATAAAATGTACCAATAATGACATTTAGAGAGTCTATATCCTCACAAGTTCTGATTGCATATGGCCTCGCTAGAGCTTGAGCCTCTGTTGTTGTATTGGACTATTTTCTAAGCCTCTGACTGCCACTAGGTCTATCCCCTTGAGTATCCTTTTGACTTTTGGCTAGGGTTGGTGTTAATGCTTGATGCTGGGTAATCTCATCTATCTAATTCAAGCAATAACTACTAAAATTCCTTGTAGCTTCACATCCGTAACATACTCTGAGGCTATTCCTCTAACATACTCCACCACGTTTCCTGCCACATGTCTAAAAAGTAGGATTTGAGCTCCTAACTATTGAAATAGGGGTACTAACAGCTGATCTTTGTTGACGCTATCTAAATTATCCTCTTGGCCTAGATCTCTATGTTTGAGGTGGTCTCTAAATGATTATGCATGAGGGTTCTCTCTTTATCTCTTGCTCACCTTTAGAGCTAAGCTTGTCTATCTAGCAATGAATGACTTCTTCTTCTGCAAGATTTTATTATGCTGTTTTAATATATCTTTCACTACATAAGCTATTACAACTAGCTTAGCAAAGTTATCAATCTTGTTTACAACCATCTATAGCCTAATCTCAATATCTAAGCCTTTCTCAAGTCTCCTACATCTATATAATTCAATAGGAATTATCTCACTAGCATATCTGCTCAATTTAGAAAACACTTTTTTGTATTTAGCAATCAATCTCCCATTTTAATTCACATCTAGAAATTCCTATCTTTTCTTCTCAACATAATTTTGTGTAATATATCTCTTTTTGAACTCTTTCAAGAAAAACTTCGAAGTCATAGGTTTAGCTGCTTTACATTTTAAGATTGTTCTCCACCCTAAATATGCTTCTACTTGTAATATTGATGTAGCATAGATCATATGCTCTTTTGGAGTACACTTCAATTGCTCTAGAATCCACTCTGTTCTTTATAGCTAGTATTCAGCTTTGGCTACATTATCTACATCAATTATAGAAATATATAGAAAAAAGTAGATATAATATTAAATATTAGATTAAATATTCAAATTTTAAATAGAAAAATTGAAATCTAAATTAAATAGATTAAATATCTAAAATATAGATAAAAATTGATTATTATACTAATAATATTATTAATTAAAACTATTAATAATTAAAAAAATTAATAATTAATAATTCTCATAGCTAATAATTTGAATTATTAAAAAATTATAAAAGAATATATTCTAATAATAAAAAAAGAACATATAATATATTCCATGGATAGAACTATTATCTCTAGTTTTAGAGAGTATAGAGAGATATAATGGGTAGCAGGTCTAAAAATCAATGGCTCCCATCTTTTTAACAAGTTTAAGATAAGTTTTCTAGAGAGCCTATGAATATGGTTGTTGTTGCTGCTATTCTAGTGTTCATGGAATCATTATTGCTATAGTCTACCTCAATAATTAGCCATTTGTTGCATCAATGGTAGTGATGCTTGTTCTTGTGCTTGTGCTAGCTGAGCAAATGCAGATTATGCTACATAACTAGGCATAGAAGCTTGTGCTCATATTGATTCATTAACTGTTGGTAGGGCAAAACTTTGTACCTCTCATTCTTCACTAATTAGAACCCTTGAATCACTCATATTTGATAGTTCTCAAGTAGTGCAATTTTGTGTGAAGTATAGATATGTCAACCCTATGGCACTCATATGCAGTCTAATATACTTATAAACACCTAAACCTATGCTCTAATACCATGAAATGTAACACCTTTCACTCGATCCCAATAGGCAGATCCGAATGAGGGATGCCATATTATAACACCTCTTACCTGAACCATTTTTAGTTCAAATAAGAAATGACACAAAAACCAACTTGTATTATTTTTACCATTATCTTCTTAAAACCATTTTATATTAAAGTCACACATATGACCTTAACTATCTCATTCCAACAAAATTTTGACATCATAATGGCTACACTGTAACATATCCAAAAATAAAACCTGCATAAAATAGCACTTTTAAATTTCACAATCATTCTTAACCACCTGGACCCTTCTAGTCCTCATCTCAAATCAATATCTCAAGTGGACACATCACACCATGCAGTCTCATCCATACACATGCATATTATAAGTTCATAAATTGTATAATATATTCACATCCCAAATACTTTAACATAAAACTATAGTCCTAATATGCTTACATATGAGTGCTAACTATTAATGTTATTACATCACACTATATAACTAAAATATACAAAAATACTTGATAAGATCTTCCTTAAACTCCACTTCTACTATTGAGGTTGTCAGAAGCTGGCTATCTATTACATACACATTGAAAACACAATGCGCTAAGCATAAAGCTTAGTGGTGTATTCAATAAAATATGCTCACATATGAATGCCAACAAATGCACATTATTCACACATTATCATGCAATCATGTCATATCAACTACACATTGTAAATGCCTCGATTTTGAGTCTAGGACTTTCTTATGTATACAGACTTTTGACTCAACTAGAAAAGGTCATGGTATGACCTAAATTGCTAAAAAAATGGGAATTTATTAAAGCTCAACACTGATTCTAATAGGGTGCGAGGGTGAAGCCCCTGTGGTATGGACCCATTCACCTTTTTGGTCCTATGATGATAACCAGAGATAGACTTAAGCAATAAGGCAAGCAACTTGAAACCTAAGTTCACGCGGACCAACAAGGCACAAGTCTGCATGAACTTGATGCTATGAGATCCCCACCATAACCAACATAGACCAGTGAGCCCAATGCCCAATGTCCTCATAGACAAGCCAAAGCCCAAGGTCTACATAGACAAGCCAAAGGATATATCCGCATAGACTAATCTAACCTGGCTTAAGACCTAGCCCAAAGCCCATGGACTAGTAGGAAAATCATGCATAAGTCTGTATAGACTAAGCCATACAAGTCCGTATGGACTTACAGATGTAAAACTTTAAGAAGTGCAAAATTCCTATTTAGGCACTGATTCTTAATCCTAGCAGGACTCTACTTCTTTTGAATGGGAAAGCTATTCACCAACCTTAAAAATACCCTTCCTATCAACCTATTTCAGGGGAATGAATATAAAGAAGACACAATTGAAGACTCCACAGTTAGATTTGCTCTATTAGTCCTAAGCTCTCAATAAAATAATCATTTTTCCAAAACTAACCATTGTCTTATTGCTTAGTGCTAACTTCAAGGTAAGATCAAAGGCTCTTTTCATCATATTCATTCATTTATTTGTATTATTTTCTATAATCAATAATCTCCCATGATTAATTGACATGTGAAGTGATTTTATATAATGCCCACTTTAATCATAGCAGTAGGTTAACCTTTTAAACCATTTTAATCATGTTTTAATATTTCATAGAAAATTGTAATCGTACTTGCTTTTTGGAACTAACAACTAAGTCTGCATGAAACTATTTTAATAGATGTGAGGTCCACATAGACCTATTATTTTAATATGTGTATAATATGATGCCTGTACTGACTATTATTCAATAATAGTATCATGTTTTAATGTATCCTATTCATCTTGTTAGCATGACTTTATTCCTTTATTATAACGAATGATTGTTCCATTCTTTAGTATGCATATTGTTAACATTCGTAAATTAATGTATGGTCAGTACGAACTCCCTTTCATAAGGAGTGTAGTTTGCATGGACATATTTTTTGAATTCCAATCTTCATGAATATCTATATTTATCTTTATGTCCTCCTTTACAAGATTAATTTTTCATATTCTCATTCATAATAATTATTTAAGCATATTCCATAATCATTCACATCCTCATGTACACTCATAACATGAATTGTTATCATTCTATTTGACATTGTCATTAGGTCCTCACGGACCACTATTTGGTATTATTAATATCTTTCTTTGAGTTATATATAAATAACCTTTATCATTGGAGTAATAATCTAGATAGACATATAACCCTTATGAGCATTGCTCCACACGGACATATTCTGGAGCCTCATAGAGTCCGCACAAACCTAACATCGTACAAGTGGGACCATTTACGTTATTTTTTTATTTTCTTTAGTTTTGTAGTTATTATTTCTTCTTATTTATTCTAGGTTGTAATAGGTAGTAAATAACCTATTTTACACATCAATTGCTTAACTTTCACATCAAACGTTTTATACATAATTAATTGGTGTTTTTTTAAATAAAATGGTTTTAAGTTTTCTTTAATCAAAATGTCACATGAAAAATTTATTTTAATAAAGGCCAATCTCCTAAAGATGGGAGTTGGGCAATTACTGTTAATTCTTATGGAATTATGGGTAATTTTTAGGTAAGATAATAGCTAATCAATGACCCATTTCCTAGGTGTACAATATACTTTCTTATATTCACTAAATATTGCAAATTTACTTCTTATATATGAAAAGGTGACATAAATACTTTAAATATAATGCATGCTTGCTTGAAAAGGGATTGATAAACATTACAATATAAAAAGAACGAATATTAATGGGGCATAAATGAGGTTTGAATTTTGAACCTTTCTAGTATAGAAGATCAGAGGTCCTAGTATAGAGGCCAAGTGGTGACTCCATTAACCACTCTCATCCCTGATAAAAATATTATAATCTCTACAGTGGCGATTACACTGGGGACTGAAAATCTCAATCTGCAAATGCCTAAATAATATGCCAGCTAATATTCTAATTTTTTATCAATCCTATACATTGCATCCTATATAAATTGTGTCTCTTTTACCATAAATGATGTTATGAACCTTGACTCCATTTTTCACTAAAGAATGGAGAAGTGCTAACATATCCATCACTCACAAGCCTCATGCCTTCGGGTATATGAAAAGGTGAACTAATCGATCACTATTATCCTTGATTAGAAAGGCCAGTTAGGAGAAACCTCCATTTATGGGAGCTAATAAACCTTTTGACCAAACTATAAGCTTATATAGTCAAACTTAGCAACTTCCCCTAGGTTGTATGACCTTAAGAGATTGTGATTACATTATGATTGCTATTGGACCTATTGCATTTAACCTTATCTGAAGTCTGGGCAAGCCCATTGTGCCTTTTATCTGGAATGGGCCTAACCTAATTTACCTTAAATAAGACTTAAATGTCATAGGCCACTGTCCTTACTCGTGCTTTAAATACGAGAGGTCAATGGGTCTAATTAAGCTGACATTCAAACCTATGTATCCCCTGATGATGCTTAGGTAAGCCTATCTAGGAGGAACAACTAAGACCATATGTGTGGGAGTAATAAGGTTAGAAGGCTTGTTGCTTATGTTTGTCCTTATACATTTAACATGTATCCTTTTTATATGCACATGCATAATATTTCAATGTACCTATTACATAACATAAACTTTATATCCCTTTTGTTTTCTATGTACCATGTATATATCATATTTTAATGTACATACATGATATAGCTTAAACCTTGTATACCATATGTATCTCATGAACTTTTAATATTTCTATTCTAATATCCATGCATCATAAACACACTCATGCATTAAGTACACTTCACATAAGCATATATTACACATCAAAGGTTGTCATTTTGTAAAGGATCATTAACTTCTAATATATCATACCATATATCCATATTTATATCATTCATGCACACATAAGCATATCATACATCATCTTAGATAACTCATGTATCATCACTAACCCTTTGTCTTGCAACCACCATTAATCCATCTACAATCTACCAAAAAGAGCTATCATGCCTAGAGATGAACTAGTAATAAAGACCGTGCTAAATGAGGCATTTTTGGATATGGAGAAAAGGACAATGGCTACGATAACCAACGCACTATTAAGCATGAATTCTTGGAAAGAAGAAGGCTGAACTTCTGCTACTGACAATAGAAAGAAAGAGATGGCAAATAACCAGCTTTCTAATGAAGAAATACCCCTTATTAAGTTTACCTATAATAAGGTTCCACCACTCAAATATGATAAGGAGGATCATATCAAAGAACTAAATGAAAAACTAGAAGTAATTAGTCACCTAGTGACTAGAGGTAAAGACATCAGCCTAAAACCTAATCATGCCATGCCCTACAAGTTCAAAATGCCAAATTTGAATAAGTTTGATGGCACTTCTAACCCAAGGACTTACTTGAAGCAGTATGTGATAGCCATGAGGTATACCAACCTATCGAAAGCACAAATGGTGAGTCTATTTAGTATGTCTCTAATTGGGCAAGCTCTGGATTGGTACCATAGCTTGGAAAGGAAGATCAAAGTAAAATAGGAAGAATTAGCCAATACATTCAACAAGAAATACTCAAACAGTGTGATAATCAAGGTAACTTTTAAAGACTTGGAATTGGTACACCAAAATCCAATGAATCATTTTCTGAATATTTGGAATGATAGAGGGATAAGGTGCTCAAAATGAGAAATAAGTCAGATGACATCAACCAGATCTAAATGTTTATCAAGAATGCCAATAATTACATAAAAGCAGGCTCTCTACTAAAGTCATTACCACATGGGAATGGCTCAAGGACATAGCCATTGATATGGAAATGGCCTCTTAAAATAAAAGATTCAAGAATAATGGCAATAATAACTCCAGTCAAGATGTGGATGTCAACATGGTCAACAATTAATGCTTCGCTAAATTGGGTAGACTTATGTCTTGGTGCTTGAATAAGCTCATAAAAGAAGGGAAGCTCTAACCCTTACCATACCAATCTCTAGCAGGGCCACTCTCAGCTAAGCATAGGAATGATCTATATTATGCCGATCACAAGAAGATAGGGCATCTTACAAACGAGTGTAAGAACCTTTGTCATGCCATTCAAAATCACATTGATGCCAAATAGATTCTTGATCCGGAAGCTTAGAAGCTCCTCTTCTCATTTCCTTTTTAAGTTTAGTTTAGTAGTGAGCTTTTATAATCTTTTCATTCAATAAAATAAAATAATGAATTTATTTTTAGTCATTTGTATAAATATGTTTTGAACTTCAAAAAGGAAAAGCCTAGATCACATCGACATTCAAAGCTCCCTCTTGAAAGATGGATCAATGAACAATATACATCACTAGGAATTATGCACATCCATGCAACATAATCCTTGGGTCATGCATCATGACACACACCTCATAGGAATAGTCTACATCATCATATAATCATTAGACATATCATTGCCATGCAAATCATAACCAAACACATGTGCATTGCTTTATACATACTACACTTAGGCATTACCAATATCCATCCACCACATTTCCACATGCATTTGCAGTCATATTATGCCTAAGTATATCATGTCCATATCACATACTATTTCCATAACATTTATTTTATCCTATAACTTCATGCATACTTGTTAGGCTTAGTCATTCATTAGTCATTCATACATTCACATTTGGTATACATAGGCATATATCATCTATCATGTAAACTTTATTTACTTTTGTACCATCTTACCCATGTGTAATGTAAACTTCACATCCATCACACACATTTGCAACCACATTATATACATATCACATGTATCGCTAACCTTCAATCTTACAATCATCTATGTGTAACATAGCATCTTTAATGCTTGAAACATGCATCATGTCGCATTAACAAATGTATTATAGTAACTATAAGGATCATCCTCTACGTAGACTCTTCAAAGGAAAAAACTTAACTCCTCAGCTTCTTTCAACAATCTTCACCACAAAAATGGCAACTAGACCTAAAACTAATGGGAAAGTCAATTTGTGACTAGAGGCATGTTTAACAAAGCAATAGCAGCATTAGAATGAAAAATGATAGAACTCATAAAAGAAAAAGATGCGAGAGAAGTTTGAAGTCTAATAACAAGGCACATTGAAGAACTCAACAGCCATAACTTCAACCATGGGGGCAAACGATGACTAAAGAACAAAGAAAAGGAAGATTTCCCATAGACTTCCCTATCTGAATAAATCTTTGTCTATAATGCTTAAGGAATTGAAAGAAAAGAACCTTCTTTGCCCCTTAATACCTAAACATCACCCTTTACCACTTCTATTTAACCATCGCCATGACCTATACTGTGCTTATCACTAAAAGACTAGCCATTTGATTGAGAATTGCAAAGCACTATGTCGAGCCATCCAAGACCTCATAGACCATGGTACGATACCTTACCCTAAAAATTGCCCATTACCAAACCTCACCATTATCCCTCAAATCTCTAAAAAATGAGATTCTCTCTTTTTGACTTTTAATCTGCCACCTTATGGACCAATTCTTGACTAATTGTAAGACCCCACCAATCAAGGACATGTTTAATACCTTAATACCCAATCGATAACTGGTTCAGCTATAGGATGCCACAAATGATATCTCTTACCCGATTTGATTGCTGGATCTAAATGAAAGACATTGCACTAACTTACCATTATTAGTTTTAACCACCTATCTATAATCATATAATCTAAAGCCCATTATTTATCTTATACATGAGTGCCAATCTAATACTATTACTTACTTGTGTACATGTGTTGCTAGATTCAAACTTATTAACATGCGCTGCTTTGCTTGAGGCTATAACTTAACTCCTATCTATTACCTATACACCAGAAAAGCTAGTATGCTAAGCAATGATACTCAATGCTATATTCAATGAAATATATGTGTAACATGCAAGCATACAAGCATGCATCATAAATATGATAACATTAACAATATGTCACAACATATAAATACTTATAAGATATTGGGCTTAATGTATACTTAGTGATGCAACATATATTCACACAGAATAAATATAATTTTCCCTTCTCTAATTAGCAATATAAATTGAGTTCATAGTTCTCTTAATAATCAGTAATTCATATTAAGTTGACTTTTTTTAGTTAACAATATTCTTGTCTCTCTAAATATCATCTTCTCTTAACATCTATCTTACATTCATATACTAACATATTATAGTATATTCATTTCTTACATTAATTTACCTTATGCTATGGAAATAATATGTTATTTATTTGGCTTCCTGATTTGGTCCTTTTGCTTTTTATGCTTCTTGTATAATCATTTAAATTTACCAAATTGATTTCTTTTAATATATGACTCTTGTCACCATAATTCTATTAAATTGATTGAGATTAAATAACTTTTATACTATATACAAGTTAGTCACTCAATGTTTCTAATTCGATTATTATAGCATTTCTTATTAACCTCCACTTTTATTAACTTATAAATCAAGCAGCCTATATTTGACAAATTGACTCTGTTGCATGTAATTATGCTATTACTTTATTAGGCTTATTATTTATTAACCAATGTATCTTATAGTCTAATTAAATTCTCCTAGATACATTATAATACTTTTAAATCATGCCAAGTACATTATAAATTTATCGTAATTGTTATTATTCACATTCCTTTATGTCATTCTATTTTAGGCCCAGGAGAGACTACACTTAAAGACACTGGATAGTGAGATCCAAGTTATGTAGTGGCCCATATTTTGGACCTTGGTAGCTGTACTTACCCTATCCGATAATAGGGATCAGTCCATGCAAACCTCCTAATACCGAACTGGCAGATGGTAGGGATCAGTCCTGTAGACCTCCTAACATCTGTAGGGGATAGTAGGGATTAGCCCTGTAGGGCCTCTCAATATCCCAAATCAGCATGTCCATCACACCATAGGTGGATAGTAGGGATTAGCCTTGTAGGACCTCCCAATATCCATAAATAAAACAAATGGGTAGTAGGGATCAACTTGTATGGACCTTTCAATACCTAAATGTGCAGGCCTCAATATTAAAACCTCAGTGGCTGCACCTGCCATCAAACATTATATGCAATGGCCTTGAAGGACCAAAATCCCTAGTAACTGCTAATTCCCTAGTTGACCAATCAACCTATCCAGTGGGTGTTTAACTAATATGGGCCAAATCTTAATTACCAATTACTTTATACAATTATAAGTCATTTCTATTGTTATGACACAATTTATGTATTATAGTTATAGGCACTTGTGCACTTATGCACATTCCCCAATTACAGGTCACTTTATAAGAAAAACACTATTCATTTGGTCAACTTCATAATTTCCATTCTCAAGTCATCTCTATGAAATTATCTATTCCATTTACATTAATAATTTTTTCATACTTGTTATTGTCATTTCCATATTTTTATGTCATCATTGTTATCACTTTTAATTACATTCTCATATCTAAAACATTCATGTGCATGCACCCATAGCATGCTATACTTCTAAATAAAAATGATCACTTCAACATGCCGTGTACAATTAACATACATAACCACCTTTAACCTATAAAACACATATTTATCATTCCTTATTTTCTTTTTATTAATCATAAATAATATATTATTAATTTTTATTTAATCAATGTCCCTAAAATTATCTAACATAAATTTTATATATTACCCT
>CANXYI011017055.1:0-19425 GCA_948208565.1 Hura crepitans
TATTCTTAAACTTTCCAGATAAGTTAGTGATATAAATACCATAATTAAACTACTTTAATTTCACCACTGAGTATCTTGTATGCTCAGCGTATCGATTTTGGTATGCAGGTACATTATAATGGGACCTGCCTCGTAAAGCATGATGACAACAGTTTAGAGGATCCAGTTAAAGACTTTGGATATAATTGTTATACAGTTAGATATCCATGTACTTAGGTGGGCAATGGGTAGGAAAATGTATTTATGCTTTGGAAATGTAATGTAATTAAGTGATTATGATGTGTTGATGTAAATTAAGTAATTATACATATTCTTTGGTGAATGAATGATTATATGTGATATCGATGTTAATGTGAGCCTGAGGCTCTATATTTATGCTTGTTTTATCTATAGCCTGAGGCCTGAGTTTGATGTGTGTTAGATGATGATGATAGGTTGAGAATGGGGGACTAAATGGGTCCAGGTGATATAAATCATTTAAAAAAGTGTTAAACAAGGTTGCTAAAATTTTGGGTTAGGACCCGGGTAGCCATTATGCTGCCAATTTTTTAGGTAATACTTGAATGATATTAGTTTTCCTTAATAATAGCTCAACCAGACCGATTCTAGCCTAAAAGGATTATAGGAACTAACCAGGTAAGTTTCAGAGTCTGATATGATGATCTAAAGTGGAATTGGTAAAAGCTAAATGAATGACCATTAGACAAATTATAGCATGGGTCACCTAACGGGAAGTGCGTCAGTTATTGGGTTTCTTCGAAAGTCCAGTAAGGGGTGTCACATTCTCTCCTTGTCTTACCAATCTGGTAGTACATTGGCCTATCCTATAGTGCTTTGCCTTTTTCTCTAAAAAAGGTCTCTCCTTGTTAGCACCATTTCTTCCTGTCATATGTACCTAATACTGATACTACCAACTCCCTCTTTCTGAGGTTTATTTGTCTATAGTCTTGATTCTACATTCAGTCTTATCAAAACCTCTTATATTCTATATATGTGTCATTAAAAATAATTTCCTCATCATAACTTAGAAATATGATAAGATCCTTTCATGTACTACTTCTTACAACACCAGGATAGGGTTTCTCTTGCCTGTTATCAGTCAGTCACTCTTGACTCTGGCAGCTAAGCAGCATAACTAGGTTTAAATGCTGATATATAACCTACTCTCTATATACTATGGTTATTAAATCAATTGGTTCCATAGCCCTTTCCTCGGGTAACTAGACCAGTAATTTCTGTACTAGAGAAAACTTTCCCTTCTTAGCCTTAGACAGCGTAATAGTTCTCTTAACCCTTTGATATCCATGTACTTTACTGAGGAATATTGAACCCTTGCTTTGATACCACCTAAATGTGACACTCTCTACTGAATTCCCAAACAAACCCAATAAGCATCGCACTTCCCGCCAGGTCACCCATCCTAAAATTTCTCCCAAGGTCATTTGTTTAACTTTTACTAATTTCACTCCAAATCATGCTATCTAACTCCAAAACCGTTTCTGTCAGTTCCTATGGCCATTTAGTTTAGGATCAATATGATCCAGTCATTATAGAGGAAATTTGCTAATGCTCAAATATCACCTAAAAATTTGGCAGCATAATGGCTACTCGAGTCCTAACCCAAAATTTTCAACAAGCTTGTTTAACACTTCTATAAACAATTCATCACACCTGGACCTATCTGGTCCCCTATTCTCAGCCTATTATCATCATCTAGCACAAATCAAACTCAGGGCTCAGGTTACAGATAAAACAAGCATAAATATAGAGCCTTAGGCTCACATCAACATTAATAACATAATCATACATTCACCAAAGAACATGTATAATTACTTAATTTACATCAGCAGTCATATTCACTTAATTACAATACAATTCCCAAAGCTTAAATACATTTCCTACCCAATTCACACCTAAGTACATGGATATCATAACTATGTAATAATTACATCCAAAGTCTTCACTTGTATCCTTTTAACTGCTATCGTCACGCTTTACGAGGTAGGTCCTATTGTCATGTACCTACGCACCAAAATCGATATGCTGAGTATATGAGATACTCAGTTATGAATGTAAAGCAATTTAATCATGGTATACTATCATTAACTTACTTGAGCAAGTTAATAATGTTTTTACTTCACTATATAGCTTAATTATTCACTAGGGTGCCAAATTACTAAAATACCCCTAAGATATTCATTAGGCCTAACATAGCATTTTCAACTCAAATAAATCATTTTGAGTGAGTATTATTACTTTTTAACATACATGCTTTGTAAGAATCACTTTATCTGTCGTAGAGGTGAAAATTACTAAAATACCCTTTTACTGTGCTTTTATTACTTTTTCTGAAAAAGTCATTCACATCTACTTAACTTTATCTCCTTAAGGTACTTATGTGTCCTAATGTAGTCTTCTTGACTTATATATATATTATTTAAAATAATTATTTAAACTGATCTGGCATATCTGTGCAAAATGTCTAAAATACCCTTAGCCTGTATTTTATCATAATTAGAAAACACTGTTCCATTATGCTTAATTTTTATATTCATAATTAGTTTGATTATTTACTTAATTTAATTCTCTGGCCTAACTAGGAAGATGACACTTTAAGACACTAGATCTAGAGGGAAAATAAACTGGTATAGTGGCCCCTATTCTGGACCTATGCCACTACACCAACATGTGTGCCATAATAGAGATTAGTCGTAGCCTCCCCAGACACAAGTAATTGTGTGACATAATGGAGATCAGCCTATAGGCCTCTCTAGCCACAAATAAGAATAACTGTGTGACATAATGGAGATCAGCCTGTAGGCCTCCCTAGTCACAAATCAACATTAAGAACTGGGTGACATAATAGAGATCAATCCGTAAACATCTCCAGCCACTAATGAATATCATTAATGACTAGGTAACATAATAGACATTAGTCTGTAGACCTCTCCAGCCACCAATGAACTAGTAGCTGCAAAACCTTAAATCGACCGGTCAACCCATCTAGTGGGTGTCTACCAATGGGCTAAGTACCTTAATTTGACTTTATGTATAAGCCAAAATTATTGTTACAATATTTAAGTCTAAAAAATAGATAGTTAAGAAATTTATCTTATACTTTAAAATTTTATTCAGATTGGTATAGCCATTTTTTGGCTCTACCAGGTAAAATTCCATTAAAAAAAAATTAAGTCTGATTATGCCAAAATTCAAGGTAATATATGTTATAATTTTTCATGGCATTTCCACTTAAAAAGGGAATACTTTGTATCCAGTGACATTTTTAGTTTAGGTCGAGGTCAATTGGACAGTTATAGGTTATTTCAACCACTTTTGGAAGTTAGTTTTCTAGGACTATTTTAAGTTTAAATTCAATTCAATTTTCACTATTCTTTTTAACACTTTAGTAGGCACTAGGCCAATTATAATTAGGCCAAGTCCATGGCCAAAATATGGGCACAAATGCCAATTGAAATTGGGCCAAGTCCATGGCCAAAATCCAGGCACAAATGCCAACTCCAACTGGGCCAAATCCATGGCCAAAATATAATTCAAGACTAGGCTCTTAAAGGCACAAATAAGGTTCAACTTATTGGCATATTTGAAGTCACTATCTTAAACTTTAACTATATGTTTTAGACCAAAACTCTCTTAGCCATTTCAAGGCACCTTTTAAGTGTACATTGTTATATTAAAATGTCATATACATCATTTAAAATTATTGATCATTATGAGCCAAGTTCATAGCCATCATAAGGTATATACTAAATATGTGACACCCCCTAATAGATTCTCAAAGAAACCCACTAAGTGGTGCACTTCCCACTAGGTCACCCATCCTAAAATTTCTCTAAAGGTTATTCATTTAGCTTTCACTAATTTCACCCTAGATCATCCTATCAGACTCTAAAGCCTATCCGATCAGTTCCTATAATCTATTTAGGTTAGGATCAATATGATCTAGTCATTATAGAAAAAATTGATCATAATCAGGTATTACCTAAAAATCTGACAACGTAACGGTTGCTTGGGTCCTAACCCAAAATTTGAAATAGCCAAACACTTTTATAAGTAATTCATCACACTTGGATCGATTTAGTCCCCCATATTCAGCCTAATATCAGCTTATGCATACATCAGAACTCAAGCCTCAAGCCATAGATAAAATATGCAAAAATATATAGCCTTAGGCTCACTACAACATCAACATCACATATAATCATTCATTCACCAATGAACATATATAAATGCTTTATTTACATAAACAAGTTATAATTACTTAATTACATCATATGTTCACATCCTATATACATTTGCCTACCCATTTCTTACCTAAGTACATGGATATCTAACTGTATATCAATTGCATCCAAAGTCTTCACCTATATCTTTTGAATCGTTGTCGTCATGCTTTATGAGGTAAGTCCTGCTATAGTGTACCTATACACCAAAATCAGTACGTTAAGTATACGAGATACTTAATAGTGAACTTAAAGCAATTTAATCATGTTATAATATTATTAATTTATCTAGGCAGTTTAAGAATAATTTTATTTGATTTTATAACTTAATTATACACTGTAGTGCCAATTTACTAAAATACCCCTAAGGTATTTTTAAATCTGAAATAGTATTTTTGACTTAGATAAATCATTTAAAGGGAGGACTATTATTTTTAACATGCATACTCTATGAAAATCACTTAATATGTCCCATAGGTGAAAATTACCAAAATACCCTTTTACTGTGTTTTCATACTTTCTGAGAAAAAGTCCTTCAACTAAGTTCAAACTTCAATCTTAATACTTATTTAGCTTGTTACTTAATTTATTTCACCGTAACTGATCTGGCACATCTATGCGAATTGTCTAGAATGCCTTTTATGTTGCATCTTATCAAAACTTAGGAAATACTATCCCCTTATACTTAATTCTTATGTTCATAATCAGTCTGTTTACTTAGTTAATTTAATTCTCTGGCCCGACTAGAAAGACAACACTTTAAGACATTAAATCTAAAGGGAAAATAAACTGGTGTAGTGATTCCCATTTTGGACCTATGCCGCTGCACCGGCTCGTGTGCCATAATGGGGATCAGCTGTAGCCTCTCCAGACACAATAAAAATAACTATGTGGCATAATAGAGATCAACCAGTGGGCCTCCCCAACCACAAATAAATACCAATAACTGGGTGACATAATGGAAATCAGTCTGTAGACCTCTCTAGCCACCAATAGATGCCATCAAAAATTGGGTGACATAATAGAGATCAGTCCGTAGACCTCTCCGACCACCAATAAACTAGCAGCTACAAAACCTTATGTTAACCAATCAACCCATCCAGTGGATATCTAACCAATAGGCCAAGTAGCTTAATTTAACTTCATTTATTAGCCAAAATTATTCTATTAATTATTAAGTCAAAAAAATAGATAAATAAAAATTTTATCATGTACTTTAAAATTTTATTCAAACTAGTATATCCACTTTTTGGCTCTACCGAGTAAACTTCTTAAAATGATTTTTAAGTCTATTGCTACTAAAATTTAAGGTGCCTTATATTATGATTTATTAGGGCATTTCCACTTGAAAAGTTAATCCTTTCTAGTTTAGTGACATTTTAGTTTTAGGTAGAGGTCAAGTGATAGTTATAGGTCATTTCGACCACTTTTGGAAGTCAATTTTTTGGGACTATTTTAAGTCCAATTTCAATTCAGTTTTCACTATTCTTTTTAATACTTTACTAGGCCAATTATAACTAGGCCAAGTCCATGGCAAAAGCATAGGCATCAATGCCATTGAAACTAGGCCAACTCTATGCTAAAATCTAGGCACAAATGCCATCTTTAATTGGGCCAATTCCATGGCCAAAATATTATTCAATTCTAGACTCTTAAAGGCACAAAAAGGCTCACTTTACTAGGTAAATTAAAACCATTTTTAAGACATTATTTAAAGCTTTGAATATATGTTTTAGTTTAACTCTTCCTAGCCAATTCAAGGCACATTTCCTAGGTGTATATTGCCATTTTTGTAAGTCACCTACTTAGCTAATTCAATAGCCATTTCTTACTAATAATGTAGCCATTTCAACTCTTTTAACTAATACTTTACTCAACTTGAATTTTTTTGCCAATATGCCATAGTTTACTCACGGGTATTTAGAAAAAATGGACTAAATTTCCATTCCTTGACATGTAATGACATTATTAATCACATATACATGCCATAAACTCAAGTGTGCCCATAAATGTTTCATTTTATGCTAATTACAGCTAAGGTACCAAGCAATAGACCAAATACTTAATCATGAAAACTCACAGGTACAAGCACAATTACACAATCCATGGGGAATTCCACACCCAAATGTCCATAATTCACATCCTAGCATGCTAAGCACACCCTAAACTTTAGAAAGCAATTTACTCACTTAAACAACCGTAGGTAGCAAATTCCAGCATGCTTTGTGAGGTCAAATAAGCATACACTAAGAAGAACATGCCATTTTCTACTAAAAACTCAAGAGATGACAAAAATGCAAGAGGAAAATGAACCTCAAATCTACCATTCTAGCCATCCTAATTTCAAGTTCACTAGCCTAGGCACCTAAACACATGAAGAAAAGGTCGAAAGTCCACTTACAAATCACTTTGAAGGTGTCAATCCCCTCTACCTACTCATAAATTTTCGTGGCCAAATTCCATAGGCAAGCCAATTTTAGACTGCCTTAATTTGCGTGCCAACCTAAAAATTTACGAGATTTTAGAAACAACCTTTGATTCAAAAAATTCTTTCACCATTAGACTAAGTGTGATTTTCTAGGTTCAGGGTCTACTATTTTCGGGTCTGTCTAGGCATATCATAGGTCTATTCTGGCCTGAAAAATTTTTATTACCCTAATGCGTAGCTTTTTAGCTCGAAATGAATTGTTGGTTCTACTAAATTTTGAAAATTTTCCTATTTCATCAAATTAAGGCCCCTCAAAGTTTCATAACCTATGCCACTGCCTCAATCCAAATGCAAGTGACTCGGCACCTCAAGTGTACTTCACGGACCTTATGGCATTGTTCACTGAGCCTCAAAATATAGGTGTTACATATGTAGACCTCTCTTTAAGTACTATTTTAATCATCTACTTAAACCTTCTTTGTTACTTGTAATGGCATACACATATACTATGACATGACCCATCAATGATGCATTAACATAGAAAATGTTTAGGATTAGCATATAGTTTATACTGACTCCCTCTCAAGAGGAATGTAGCTCATACGAATGTATAGGATTTGTCTATATCATGATGGCATGATGTCCATATGGACCCGTACTCATGAGGAACGTGGTATGAATGAACATTTTATTCTCTATATATCTACAATTATTTCATTATCCCAGCAAACTCTCGAGAGAGGAACATAGTCTTTGTAGACTTAGCTTGTGACTTTAAACTTGCTTATATGTCCATTAATGTGCCAATTATGAATAGTATTCTTTCTATTGTTTAATGCTTTGTGACATGAATCATGAATTATTCACGTTCATATTGTTGAAAGAGGTTATTATTTGAGGCCCATGTGGACCATTGCTTGTCAATTTTGACCTGTTTTCTTTGGGATGGATACAATTGTACATTCTAACCAAAGCTAGAAGTCCAGACGGCCCTAATTTCCTATACAGTTATAGTCTGATTGGACTTATGCCAAAGCCCCATGGAATTCGTGCAGACTTGATAACATATAGGTAAGACTAGTTTAATGTTATAGACCATTTGCCTTTGATTTTATACCTTTTTTCTATTATATTATAACTTGTAATAGGTAGCAAATAGCTTGTTTTACTCATCAAAACTTAAACCATACACTAAAATAGTTTTTTATTTAATTAATTGGTTTTTCCAAATCAAAAATAGATTTGAGTTTACATTAATCAAAACTGACAATGAAAAAATGTATTTTAATAAAGGCCAATCTACTAGAGATGGGAGTTGGGCCTTTATAACTAATTCCTATGGAATTATAGGTAGTTGTTAGGCCATACTGCAATTAATCAATAACCTAATTTCTAGATGTATAAATGTATCGACATGCTTAAAATATTGTAATTTACTTTATCTAATTGCAAATGTGATATGGATACTTAAATATAATGCATGCTTGCTTAATACAGGACTGATCAATGTTACAATATAAAAGGATAACATATTTTTAGTGCATAAATAAAACTTAATTCTAAACCTTTCTAGTATAGAAGATCAGAGGTCCTAGTGTAGAGGCTTGGTGCCAACTCCACTAACAACTCTCATCTCTAGTAAAATATATATTTCTCTATAGTGCGTATGATTGCATAAGCCCTATATACATATATGAACTTTACCTAATATCTAATGTAACTTAGTTGAGGTGTACATTAGGCTAATTAAACTAATCTTAATTCAATTTATTATGTGCTAACTGAATGAATCAATGATGATATGAGCATGAGACTTTATTTGAGAGCAGTATATGTTTAATAAGCTAGGCATGTAATTAATTAAAGGGAAACATGTGATATATATATGATTTTTATGACTAACATGATCTTGTGCATGTATGAATAATAAATGAGACCAACCTTAAATGTAAGTTCAGATAAGAGTATGTTTGACTAGGCTAGTACATGTAACTTAGTATGTAATGCTTATGTGTTGAGACCTCATGAATATTACCATAGGGTTCGAGATGCAACAGCACCGGTCATGAAACTTTAAAGGGCTCTAAAATGATGAAATAGTTAAAATTTTAAATTTAACAGAACTAATAAATCATTTTAGGCTACAAACTAGTGATCTGTAAGGTTAAATTGTGTCGGGCTGAGAATGACCCGAGATGTTCCTGAATAAACCTAAAAATATTATACCCTAAGGGTTAAAAATTCTCTTAAGTCCATTGGTGAAAGAATGTTTGAAATCCAAGGTCATTCACAAATTCTCATAATTTTTTAGTTTAGAATATAAATTGAGGTAGTCTGTAAATTACCTTATCGATTGAATTTGGCCACAAAATTTTGCGAGCTTCTAAATAGGATTAATCAGGGATTTTGAAAATAAATGCCATAATTTTTTGAGGTCTCTATGATTTTTATAAATTTCCCAAAGTTGCTACTAGAATTAAGCCTTTTTTGGGAGGCTCGGGTATCTATGGGTTCCACTTGTGACAATTCAACCACCCTAGGACACCTACATATGGCAGAATGAGTGGCCACTTGGTTAATTCCACTCACTTGCCTTGGTTTTCTTCTTTTTTTCCCTTAGTGCTATCGACGCCACATTTAAAAAAGTCCACCATTTTCAATCCCTTTCTCAACTTTTTTCCAATATCTAAGACTAGTAAAAGTCATCTAAATGTGTTAGAAAGAGAGTTATGAAGGATTTAGTGCCTGAAAGAGAGGCAAGAATTTAAGAAAATTTGCTAAAGGACTAAAGGTGCAAAAAATGGCAGCTTAGGAATCAAGTCTGTAAATGTAAGTTCCTTAGCCATTTTTATTAATTTCCTAAGGGATTTAAGGGTTTTAAGTAAGCCTATATGGATGGATTTTCATTAGTGTGTGTGTGTTCATGATTTTTTTTGGAGGTATTTCAAGAGTGAATGACGTGAAGGATATAAGCTCAGAAGGAGTACTTTGAAGCCATTTTTAAGAGCTCCTTGAAGCTCGAAGTGTGAGGAATTCATCCCAACTTGTAGTAAGGTAAGTGAATTCAATACATTTAATTTATGCCTCTAAATTAATATAGGTTATATGTAGCAAATGTATAAAGAAAAGCTACTTAAGATAACCATAAGGTGTAGGCAAAATAAATTGTTGATGTATATAACCTTATAGAATGATAAAGGAGTGTACGTGTTATTGTTTGATGGAAAAGAAGTGGTATAATGCTAGAAATATATTTGACCAAGAGGTATTTTGCAAAGGTGAGTGTGTGTGTGTGGTTTAAAGGTAGTTTTAAATTGATAAATATGTCCCTTGTATTGAGATATGTTGGAATTGTTTGGGGGTTGTGTTGACTGAAGCATGATTGTGATGAGTTCTTTAGGTAGCCGTGACCTTATGCAAGCATGGGTGTTAGTGTGTCTATTTTAATGTTGACTAAGAGGTTGTCTAAGAATTTTGCTAAGTTAGTGGCATGTAAGCATGATAATTGGCATGGTTTATAACTTAGTTTTGAAGCAATGGTAGATTGTTATATAGGCTTGCTTGATGAATGCTTGTGTGTATATGTACTACCTATGGTAGAGACCCATATTAAGGGTATACTAGCTCAAATGGCTTAGTGAGAAAGTTATGTATAAGTAATTGTGCTTATGTTATGAAGGAAGGCAAGAATGTGTGATGGTAATTAGGTGAATGTTTTATTAAGGATACTAACAAGCTATGGCCAAGAGTTAGGCTAATGGAATTGACATAAGAATTATGGCAATGTGTACTCAACTTATGTATGTAACAGGCACCATGAAATGAATCTTTCTATGTCATACTTGGCTTTGTATGATTTGAATAAATATGTGAGATTGATACGGCATGGAATGGAAGTAAAGAGTGAGTCCTAAAGAATATAAAATATACTTAGTATATGGACTTCAAATTGGCTTAAAATGAGACATAAACCAAAACTAAAGTGTTATTGGAAATAACATGAAAGATGGTAAAAAATGTGTGCCTAAAATGGCTATTATGATGTAATTATTTGAAATGGTTTGAAAGCCCACTGTAAGGTCTTTTAAATTGTATAAATATACTTAGCTTTAGGCCTATGAATGTACGAAATGGATGGGGGAAAGTTACACTAAAAAAAGAGGTGAAATGAGCCTTAAATTAATTGTCACAAAGTAAGAAAAAGACCTATAACTTTCCTAAAATGATCATTATCTGAGCCAATAATTCACATAGACAGCAAATGGATAATAAATGGTAATATAATGTTAAATAAGACTATGGAGTTCATGAATTAAATATTAGTTATGACAGTGCCTAAAAATACTACCATAAAAGTGACCTAAAACTGTCCGATAGGGCCTATAACTATCTAGGCTAGAAATTGACTATATGATAAAAATTAATAACTATTTGTTTTTTACTTAAAAATATTATAAAAGTTGATTAGTCAAGAAATATGCATAAATTGAGGTTAAATGGCCCATTAGTTAGACACCCACTAGATGGGTTGACTAATCAACTTAGGATTAGTAGCTACTACACAATCTAATTTTTAGGCAAGGTCAGTATGTCGGTAGAGCTCTATTACAGGGCCACTGTACTAGTTTGCTGGGTAGACCATTATTTTATTTACACACTTGTTGCTTTTATTTGATTATGTTGGTGCAGTAGTGCAAGTCCTAGAAAGGCTACTACACTAATCTACTGGGTAGACCAAATTAAGTAATTAAATGTGATATATGACTTGGGAGGTCTATAAACTGATCCCTATGGTATTATCAGGCTAATGTAGTGGTTAAGGTCTAGAATATGGATCATTGCACTAGTTTGCTAGGTAAACCAAATTGAGTGATTGAATATGGTATTTGACTTAGGAGGTCTATAGACTGATCCCTATCATTTTTTCAACTGGTGTAGCGGCCAGAGTCTAGAATGTGGATCATTGCACCATCTCAATTCCATTTAGGTCCAGTGTATTTAAGTGTCGTCTATCTAGCTGCATCTATCAATTTAATGAAATAAATAACTTATAAATTATTGATAATGGTAGATATTAATAAATTAACAAATTTTAAAGTAATTAAATGAGTAAGCAACCTTAATGCATAAAAAGGGCATTTTGGTAATTTTGACATATATACATCATTTATTGGCATGCTAACCTAAATATCTAAACATTGACATTGTAAGCATGAATAATGAATGTGACATGATTTAAATGTTTGAAATCACCACTGAGTATAATATACTCAGCTTACTTGTTTTAGTGCATAGGTAACCAAAATCAGAAGACAGCCTCGTAATATGTGCTGCTAAGTTTAGAGGACAAGTTTAAAAGGTTATAGTGTAGATAATGTATAACTTTGCACTCAAATACATAGGTGAGAAGTGGGAAGCATTAAAAAGGACATGTAATATGTATATATAAGGTAAACATTATTTGTAAATAAGTAAACTAAAAGAGTGTTTTAAATGTATGGCTTTATTTGATGATTGTGGTATATGAGCCCGAGGCTTTAGGATATAAATTTATTGATTTGTGGCCTAAGGCCTGTGTTGATACTATGATAGACTGATGATCATAGGATAATTATTTGGGGGATCGACAAGGGCTAAGATGTGAGAATTGAATATAGGAAGTGTTTGTATATAGGTTTAAATTTTGGATAGTTACTCGGGTATCTGGTATGTTGTCGGATTTAAGTAAAAATCTAATAAGTGTATAAATGATTATTTATGGTATAAATAGACTTAAATGACCTTAAGTTGAACCAATATAGAGTCAAAACTACTTTTAGAACCTAATTGAATTAAAGAAAGGCAAATTAATAGATGTTAAATGAATGGACTCAAATGACAATTTTAAGATAGGTGACCTAATGGGAAATGCACCACTTATTAGGTTTCTTCAAGAATCCAGTAGGGGGCATCACACAATGTGATTAGAATAAATATGATTTTTATAAAGAATGTATGTTGTAAAGTGAATAACATGATATTTTTATGTATTTCGATATAATTTGTCTTGTGAGCATACGAGCCTATTGCATGCTAAATTCATATATGCAATTGATTAATAAGGTGAATCATGTATAAATTTAATGTTAACTATGACCTTATGGTACTTTTGAGAAGTATGAATAAATGTATACATGCAAGATGGGATTGCCATGATTTTTTTATATGTCGTTAACCCAAGGGGTAAGTAACAAAGTTTTGGTATTACATTTGTCATGGTTGTGACTATTGCAAACTACATGGAAACTATTGAATATTTATGTGTGGTTAAAAATAAAATAACTATACATATTACATATGATGCTGATGAAATGTGATTATTGGTAATGTTTTTAGGCAATTTAAATTGCATAATGATTTTGAGATCTTTAAAATGATAGATTGTAAATGTACATGCCAATGATATGATAATGAACTTGTGGATTTGGAATTAAGATAAAATAAATGTAATGATATAGGAAATATGAGATAATAACATGGATATGAAGATGAGTAAAATAGATATTATGAAATGATATGTCATCAATTGAATGTGTGATTTACTTTAATTGTAAACTATCATTGGAGAAAAGGAATAGTATCTTAAATTCAAAATGAATTTACATATGAATTTGAGGTATAAATAAGAGTAGGGTTCTCAACTACTATGGTTTTGGCCCTACAAGTTATTTCCTGACTCTACCGAGTGACGAATCCTACCTTGTGGTGCCTAACTCGTATCACCTAGGATAATAAAAAAGGTGCAACCCTAGACTCCTTTAGCTTCCTTCTCATCTTTCAAGACTCGAGGAGTAAGGCCTAAGTTGAGTCTTAGGCTACTTCAGTTTGATCAGTCTTAGGAAAATGAAAGGGACATATATAGTGGCAACTCCACTGGGGACACCATGAGACCATACTCTAAAAATACCTCAACTTAATATAGAACTTCATATTTTAATTTTATGATAATTATTTCTTTTCAAAATTGCATTACATGCTAGACACTTAGAATAAGTTAGGCGTCCTTTCTATTCCCTGATGTCATTTCAAAGCATGAACCCAATTTCACTCAAATTAAAAGATTGTTAGAGGAGTCATCAAATCCAAGCCTCATGCCTTTGAGGTATATGAAATGGTGAACTGATCAGTCATATGCTCATAACGAGATAAACCCGTCATGGAGGGACCATGCTTGGATAACCATAGTTGGCTCGACCAAACCATCAACCTATGTAATGACCAATAGCAATTTCCCCTAGGGACCTTGGTTAGCAATGCATTATGTGCTATGTGGGTCAATATACATGAAATGTGATTTAAACATCTTGAAATGCTATCGAACCCATTAGACTTTTTCTAACTGGAATGAGCTAGATCCTACATTTTAACTTCATTGAACATACCCAACGTGTATGGACCAAATATTTTGCATGCAATTTTTTATGAGAGATATAATGTTCAGCTACTTGTCATTCATTATTCGAATCTATTAGGGCCCCTGATGTCCCATAGGTAAGCCCTCTTAGGAAAGAACACGAGACCTCGTGTGTGGGAAGAAATAAAGTTGGAAGGCTCTTACTTATGATTGTCATTATACACATTGACATGCATAAGCATTTCATGCATTCTAATTTCATCATTACTAAACCTTTGTCTTGTTGCCATCTTAGATCCTCGAGCTACTTGGGTACGGGGGATAGACGGTCGGATTGTTAGATAAGAATTCGCATCTACCACTTGCAACTTGATAAGTATGGCAGGGCATGATGAAAGTAATTCTCTACAACAAATTTTGAGAATAGGGTGGATCAAAAATTTGAAGAGTTTGAGAAGAGAATGATGAATTTGGTTCCTAGAGCGATTGTTGAGATGCTTCCCATTATTGGGTCACCGCCACATAATGAAAATGAAGCAGCTACACATGCTTGAAATATAGTTGCTACTTCAAAGGGAATCAGTATAGGGAAGCAAGCCATAGGCATTGGGGGTAAAGATAAGAAAGTTGAGTACTTCAACCTAGAGTATGATTTTTATAAGGATATGCTTACTCCTTAAAAGTTTGAGGATCCTACAATAAAGAAGTTGGAAGAGAGGATGGAAGTAATGGCTAGGCCTATTTCCATGGGAAAAGGGATAGATCCTGAAGAATTATCTTTACAATCTGAGGAGGTTTTACCTTCTAAGTTCAAAATGCCAAAATTACCAAAGTTTGATGGGATTTCAAATCCTAGAGCTCACATCAAGCAATATGCCATGGTTATGAGAGGTACTAAGCTTAGTACTAAATAGACGGTAGTATATTTTAGCTTGACATTGCAAGGATGGGCGATCAATTGGTACCATGGGTTAGAAAGAAAAGTGAAGGAAGATTAGAGCAAGATCACGGAAACTTTTATTAGCTAATATGACTATAGCACACATATAGAGGTCACCACGAAAGACCTCGAGTTGCTTAGGTAGAAACCCAATGAGACCTTTGTCGAGTACTTATTGAGGTGGAGGTCTCGAGTGCTAGAGATAAGGAAAAAGCCAAAAACATCATATCAAATTCGCTTGTTCATTAAGAATGCCAATCCTTATTTGAAAGATGGCATGAAGGCCAAGGGGTTGAAGGACTAGGAATTCTTGAAAGACAGCCATAGATATAGAAGAGCAGCATAATGAACAAAAGAAGAGCTCAAGAGGGTTTCGTAATAGAAGGAATCAAGGATTTAAGAATGCAAGTGGAGTTAGTTTCGGGCAAGGATCTAGTTTTGGGCAAACTGCTGAGGCATCCACTGTTATGAGGCATTATTCAAATTTGGGCAAGCCACTATCTTGGTGTTTGAAGAGGATTCAAAAAGAGGGGAAGCTCCAGCCTCTACCTCCTAAGCTTGCCAAAGGAGAGGGCTAGTCTTACCATAAGGTAAATCTATACTGTCAATACCATCAGCATACTGGTCATAATACTGATAATTATCGCACCTTGAGAGATAGGATTTAGGATTTGATTGATTTAAGGAAAATAACTAATCTAGAACAAAGGCAAAAAAGCTAGGGTACATATGCAAGAGTTCCTCTTCAAGTTAATATGGTAAACTCAGGTGTCCTAGAGTGGTATGTCCTCTGTGATTTATATGGGAATGATTATTTTGCTGTTAGAAGAAGTGTTAAGGTAAATTAAAATTTAGTATGTATGATAGACATATAGGCTACAAATAGTGAGAGTGAGTTGGAAAACCAAGTTTAAAAGTTATAGGTATATTTTGATCCAGAATAGAAGGTGAGTAAGGAAGTAGAAACTAAAGTAGCGACTCACAGTCATCGAGTAGTGCCAAAAGTAGAAAGTGATCTAACTCCTCCGGTAATAGAGAATGAAGAAGATGCTATCACCAAACAGTTAAAGAAAACTCCCACACGAATTTAGAAAGTAGTCAAAGCTTTATATACGACAACCGTTTCTATTACCATATCGCCATCCGAGCTGGTGACAATGGTAAAAGGAGATAAGGAGACAAAAGTCAATTTTTCTGATATGGACCTACAACCTAAAGCATGTCATCATAACCATCCATTATATATCAAAGTAGAAGTGAACGATAAACACACAGCCTGTGTAATGGTGGATGATGGGTCATCGATTAATATGTGCCCGCTTAAGGCTATAACAGCATATGGAATTGAGGATTCAATGATCTCCTAATCCAAGCTTACCATTATGGCTTATGACAACACTAAGAGGCAAGCATATGGGACTTTCAAGGTTAGAGTTGAAATAAAGGTGATCATGGTTAATGTAGAGTTTGTAGTGCTTGATATTCCTGCGAATTTCTCACTGATTTTAGGAAGGCCGTAGAGCCACAAGCTAAGAGGAGTTCCATCGACGCTGCATTAAATGAACAAAATTCCCTATGATGGTGAGATTGTGATAATCAGAGCTACGAGTGAGAATCAAGTGTCAATGCTTGAAATGGCTAATTAGCCTTTCAATAGCTTCCATATTGGCAAAGTCTTTTTAAAAAAAGAGGAAAACCCTAGGGTAGTGAACATAATGTAAAGGATGAACTATCTGCCTAGAGCCAGATTGGGATGCACTTTAGAAGGTCCTATTTTAGTCATTCAACCTCAAGGACAAAAGGATCAAAAAGGGTTGGGATACACAGTTGAGATGTTAGAACTAAAGAAGATAAGAAAAGATATCCCTCTCCTAGAAGAGAGCTTTGTCCGAGCTAAAGGAAATGTCAGTTATTGTGGGGAATCCAAGCTGGCTATCATTAAGGGACAAGTTGTGCCAGGATTTGAGATCTTCAGTGATGTATTCGATTGGGCTGCTAATGAAGTGAAAATTACTTCAGATTTCTAGGATGAAGAAATTATGATCAACCTGATTGAGATGTAAATCGAATGTGGAGAAGAGATCTTGACTGATGCTATGCTCCAAGAAAAAGGGAAGAAGAAGATGTAAGAAGAAAGTTTGCTTGAAATTTCTTTTAATAATTTATATGTACTTAAACTTTTTTAATGATGATGGTCCTATTTCCTTAGTTAATAATATGAATGATTTTGCTTATTTTTATGATGTCTCATCTAACTATATCATGCATAATGATAATTATGACTCGCATAACATGTTTGATATTAATTCAATCAATACTACCATATTTAATCTCAGTACTAAGTAAAATCCAAAAGAGATTTGAATTGCATCTAATGTAACTCCTGAAGAGAGGAATAAATTTGAGAGAATGCTAAAAAAATACAAAAAAGTCTTCACCTAGACCTATGAGGATATGCCAGGGGTAGATCAGGAAATAGTAGAACATGCCATTTATGCGTACTCAAAAGTGAAACCAGTGAAGTAAAAGCTACGACGGATGAGACCAGAATGGGCAAAAAAGATAAAGGAAGAAGTACACAGGAAAGTTAAGGCCAAATTTTTGGAAAAAGTATTGTATCTAATGTGGCTAGCTAATGTGGTTCCTATCACCAAGAAGGATGGAAAAGTTCAAATGTGTATAGATTATAGAGATCTTAATAAAGCTTGCCCAAAAGATGACTTCCCATTGCCTCATATAGATGTGTTGATTAACAGTGCAGTAATGTGTAAAATGTATAGCTTTATAGATGGGTATGCTAGCTATAATTAGATTCTGAATAGAATTGCTGACAAGATAAAGACCGCCTTTATCATAGAACGGGGAACTTTTTGTTACAAGGTCATGCCTTTCAAGTTGAAAAATGCTAAGGCTACATTCCAAAGGATGGCCATGAAGATTCTTGATGATCTAATTTATAAGAAAGTGAAAGTTTATGTTGATGACATGATGATTAAATCCTCTACGTGAGAAGGGCATTTTGAGGACTTAGAGAAATTCTTCAAAAGGATAGATAAGTACAATCTTTGCCTGAACCCAAAGAAGTGTGTCTTTGGTGTGACTTCAGGAAAGCTCCTAGGACATATTATGAGTTAAAGAGGGATTGAGGTAGACCTTAATAAAGTTAAAGCAATCCAAGAAATGCTAGTCCCAAAAAAAGAAAAAGAAATATGGGGATTTCTAGGTAAGATCCAATACATTAGTAGTTTTGTAGCTAAGCTTACCACCATATGTGAGCCTATCTTGAAACTTCTCAGAAAGAACCAGCCAACTAAGTGGAATGAGGACTACTAGAAAGCTTTTGACACAATCAAGGAGTATTTGCTAAACCCACTAGTTTTACAACCATCGAGGCATGAGAAGCCATTGATCCTCTTTTTGTCTATTAAAGAAAGTTCAGTGGGGGCTATGATAACATAGGAAGATGAGATGGGCATTGAATTTGCAATTTATTACTTAAGTAAGAAATTTCTCCCTTACAAGGTCAAGTACGTAGAGGTAGAAAAGGTCTGTTTAGAGATTGTATGGGCTTCAAATAAATTGAGACACTACTTCCAATCATACACTATACAAGCAATTTCCATGCACAATCTATTAAGGTATCTCTAGTCGGCACAGTCTTTAGTGGGCAGAATGAGTAAATGGCTTCTCTTTCTCCAAGAATTTGATATTCAATAAATAAGGAGAAAAACCATAAAAGGGTGAGTAGTTCCAGAATTCTTAGCTGATCATCTACTAGAAGGTGAGTAGTTGGGGTTTGAATTTTCGGATGAAAACTTCAATCCAATTATGGTCCAGGGATGGTAGATGTACTTTGATGGAGTAGTAAATAACAAAGGGGTAGGAGTAGGAGTGATTTTAATGACCTCTAAAGGAGAAAAGCTACCGTTAGCAAAAAAGCTAAGATATAGAGTCACTAATAACATGGTAGAATATAAAGCTTGCATATTCAGACTTGAAGCATTATTGTCTTTGGGTGCTAAAATTGTTGAAGTGTTTGGGGATTTATCATTGGTAATCTATCAAGCTAATGAAGAATGGACCATCCGTGAGGAAAGATTGATGCCTTATGCAGAATACCTAAAGTCAGTTAGTCAATTATTTGAGTTATGTACTTTTCGTCATGTTCTAAGAGATAAGAATCACCTAGCTGATGCATTGGCTACCTTGGTTTCCATGTGGGCTAATCCAAAAGGGATAATTATGAAACAAATTATCATTTTTAGTTCTAAAGGGCCTTGTTACGGATAGAGTAGATTATGGAAATAGAGCAAGGAAAAGATAAGCCATGGTTTTATAACATCCAAAATTACTTAGAAAATGGAAAGTTCCTTGAGGAAGCCATGGATAAGGATAAAAAGGTATTGAGAAAGTTGTTAACTCA
>CANXYI011017173.1:0-10359 GCA_948208565.1 Hura crepitans
CACCACTCTCCCTCTCCCCCTTCTCCTCTTGATTTCTCTCTCATCAGAGAGACCCACTGTGATATCTTATACTTGAAACGATGAGCATTCTAAGATGAGTCTGTGGACATCATTTTCATTCAGAATGGCAGAGTATTTGGGAAAAAAATCAAGGAGAAACCCGAGGTGAATAGTGACACTCTCTCTTCCGAGATTTATTTTTTTGCAAATTTTATTTTTCATGGGTTCCTAGGATGTTGTAGAGTATGCATCTAGGCTCAGAATATTTTTTTGACCTTTAGATAATTTTATATTATTTTTTTAAATTTTGTACCCGTTTGAATTCATAAGTGAAACGACGACCTGAGCCTCCCGAGACAAGGAGAAGGTGTGAGTCGACTTCGGGGGTCCCGTTAGACTTTGTTAAGTAAGTGTAATCACTTTAAATTGGCTTAATTATTTATTTATGGCATTTCGTATAATATGGCATAATTGTATTAAATGTAAATAAATACATAGAAATTGAAATAAATGTTATAAAAATTATTTGAGACTTATGACATGCTAAATGCATAATATTTGATAATTCGGTGTTCTAGAATGTGATGAAAATCGTGAAAATGTGATTTTTAGCTATAAGTACATTATGTATGTAAAAACCCAAAATGCTATATTGCGTGATAATGTTTAGAAATGTATGCCTATGATATTTTTTTGAATTAAATCATGTATAAATGACGTGTTGAGTGTTAGAATGCCATAAAAGAGCTCGTTATGCTAATGAGTGGCATTATGCCTATTTACATTGTAAAGCGTGCTAGTGTGCGTATGGGTGTTTTTATTATTAAATGTTGTCATATATGCATGAATGCAACATGTTGATATGCTTAGAATGGATTTTTGACATATGATGATATATGTGTGTGACACATGCATTATGAAGCATGAAATGGTAAATTGTAGGCAAATATGGAAAATTTACGTGTTATAAACATTGGCATTGATAATCATGTCTTCATGTGACATATTGATATGTTGAGAATTCTGATGACATTACACCTTGGGAAATGGGCCCTACAGGTGTAATGGACATCAATAGGCCTAAGTTGGCCATTTTTACATGCAAAGGCCATGTTATGGTGCATTGAGGCCAAGGATAATTTGTATGTTAATATAATGAAATGAAATGTGAAATCGGGTAATTCAACAAATAATGACATGTTTAATGATGCCTATATAGTTAGACAACCTAGTTCAGATAAGTCGACTAGTCAATTAAGATTGTAGCAGCTGATAGCATACTTATGGATATAAGACCTATGGGTTATTGATTTACATGCTGACAGGCATGAGAGCCTTTGGGCCTAAGATTTACTTGCTGATATGTATGAGAGCCTTTGGGCCTAAGTTGCCTTTGTGGTATGAAAGCCTATGGGCCTAAGTTTACTTACCTTTGTGGTATGAGAGCCTACGAGCCTAAGTTTACTTACCAATGTGGTATGAGAGCCTATGGGCCTAAGTTTACTTACCTATGTGGTATAAGAGCCTTTGGGCCTAAGTTACACGTCTTTAAATGTGGAGAGCCTTCATGCCTAAGTAATTCTATTATCCAGTCTTGTTTAGTTGTCTTATGGATATGGGCACCGGTTAAACTATTAAAATGGCTTAATAATGGCATAATTAAGTTGTATGTTAAATTGGCATAAATAGGTGACCTATGGACATAATTTGATTAATTGACTTAGAATTGATATTAAGATACATGAATAGGTTTATTATTATTCAAATGACTATTTATGGTGATTATATGTGTATGAATCTCAAATTATTAATATGAACAGCTATGATGTGTGTTATGGCACTTATGACTGGAAAATAGGTATGTCATTATTTATTGTAATAAATAAGTTCTGTGTGATTTTTTACCGTGTCTTATGGCCTACAAATGGTTAATTTATGAAAATGGTGATTTTTGGCATAAATGTTGCGTAGAGAATAGAATTTCATACATGTGATACCTTATGCCCATTAAACGAAAATAAATTAATGATTTAATAAATGTCTCGATAAACGTGCCATAAAATGCATTGTTTATGTTTGTAATGTGCATGTTAACATATAAGACACCAAAAATGCATGAATATGATTTTAGAACTGAAAATGACTTTTGTTACATATAAGTCACTAAAATTGGCATTTAAGTGGAGCTAAACCCAAAATGGCTTATATTGAATATAGCTTATGAAAAATGCATGTGGTGAATCTTTAAAACTCGAATTAGTCATGAACATACATAATATGCTATCATTTGTAATTTTTACGAGTTAAAGTGATTACACCACTAAGCAAAAGCTTAGCGTATTGCCTATTTGCAATGCGTAGGTAATAGGGCAGCAGATTAGAGCCAAAGCTTTCAAAAGTAGGAGACATAAAGATAACCCCTGCCTGGATATTTTTGAAATCTTTTTGTAATAATAGTCATGATGTAAATGTAATGGTATCATTAGTTGTGCACTCTTGTGATCTTAGAGGGATTAGGTTTAATCTACATTTTGCAGCGGGGCTTTGTATTAAATATTATAATTGTGGATTTTAATTATATTTTCTCACATGCTGTGTGTGATGATTGATGAATTGCATGTAAGAATGTTAATTGTGAGAGCTTAAGGCTCATTGTAAGGTTGATGTGATTTAGAGGGTCGAGAGAACCCATTTGAGTTTGGGATGATGTATTAATGTATATAAAAGTGTTTTTGAGCAAGTAAAAATTTGGGAAGGTGTCCCAGTATAGCCGTTATGCTGTCAAATTTTCAACACGATGACCCCAATATTTACCTCAATTTGAATGCCAAAAAGATTTTTGATATGTTAGTGCATTTTCAAGTCAAGAAATATTTTCTTATATAAAAGTTTTTAATTTTAAGTGATTTTGGAATAATGGACTAGATATCATTTTTTGAGCGAAGGGGGCGACAAGCTTTGCTTTTGGTATAGTTTTGCAGTAAATAGCTAGACTATGAATTGTATAGATAGTAAAAGAGGCACTCTTATGTTGTAATAGTTAAGTTATGAGACTAAACTGTCTGCACTGAAATTTTAAATATTTTTTTATGGTTTTGTAACCTTATTTTAGCTCTTTCATATGTTTTGAACTTTTATGATATCTCTTCTTGAGGTTGTGTATTACCTCGAAAGCCCTTAATTTATGAATAGTACTTTCATAAGAATGTATAATGATCTAGAGACTTAGGATGTACTGACACTACCAGATGGAAGTATTAATCATAACATAATTTTGGGTGAAGTTTCAAATGAAAACAAACTTATTAAGATGGTTAAAAGTGTGGTCAAAGTTTTCACTATGGTGTCTTGTGAATATTGCTATAGTTGAAGCTGAACTATAAAATATTTTATTTTTGCTCAACAAGACCTAAGATTGATACATCTTAAAAATAAACAAATTTAACTAGTCTAATAGAATTGGAATCGAAATTTTTCGAGATCAAAAAGTATTTTTTGAAAATTACATAATATAAAGTTGTAATTTTTATTAGTTTCCCTAGAATTTTGAGTTGAAATTTAAGAGGTAGGTGGGACCTAATATTTTTTATTTTTTTGGTAAAATTTTAGAATTTTTAGGCTTACAGATTATTTTTTGTGAATTTTTGAATGAAAAAAAGGAAAAACTAATATTTTTATTTTTAGTATAAAAGTTAAAATTTTGGCATTTACTATAATTTTCTTCTTTTTCAGTAGCCAAGGATATGGCTTAAGGCTTCCATGGCCATTTTCTCTCTTTTTCTTCATTTCTCTCAAATAAAGCCCATTTTCTTCAATTTCACATCATAAAATGAACCTCTATTATCTCAGAACACCATTTTGGCATGAATTTTGAGGAAAATTATAGAGATTTATTAATTGGAGATTAAGGTGAATAATGATTAGGTTGGCTTCTGGTAAGTTTTTTTAAGCTTTGATATTTTTCTAACATGTCTCGTAGACTGATAATTAATGTGTAAAAGTCAATTTTAAGTTTTGATTAATGGTTTATTTTATATGGACTTTTAAACATCATGCCTTTCATGTGTATAGATAAAAAGAAGAGGAAAGGGAGGGAGAAAACTTGATCTAGCTATATTGGTGTATTTTGGACTCTCTGTAAGTGTATTAAAATTAAATTATGTATTACATACCATTTTGTGTGTAAAAAGTGTGTATAAGTTTGTTGAATATGCTATGATATGTAATTTGTGGATTTGATTAAGTGACAATGTATATGATTGTAATTGATGCTTAATTTCATGATTTAATGAACAAAACCAGTGTTTGATGCATTAGTGTTTGATAAGTCAAGCTTGCTTGATAGTGGATACTAATGTGTATAAGTTATATGTCATGAATCGTGATTAATTGAGTGATAAAAATTAGATTTGGTGTAATAATGCATTGAATCATGTGTAATTTAATTGACTTAAGTTGGTATGCAGTACACTGGGTCGTGTGAGAATGATTGTTAATTGGTCTTGTGTGACAATGTCTATGCTTCATATGGTCCTAAATTATGTGTGATCGTATGATAAAAATGAGTAAAATGTAAAAGTAAGTTTATGATATGTATGTCTCATATATATATATATGTAGTTGTGCCACACTTTTTTAGGTAGTCAAAATATGATGATATGAGATTTTGATGAGAGATATCAAGTTATAATGTGATGAAATGCATAACAACCATGTGAAGGAAAGTTTGTGACACATATATTAAATCTGATATAAGCTGATATGCCATGTTTTATGAGGTGGCCAGCGTATGATGATATGAGACTATGATGTATTATATCAAGTTACATTGTGATCATATGTATAAGAATGTAAAATATTAGATACTGCCCCATATGATTAGACAACCTAGATTGGATATGTTGACCAGTCAACTAGGGAGAGATAGTAGCTACTAGGGTGCTTAGGTGCCTTTTTTATGGGTATAGCCGCAGTAAGGTTGATAACGCCATTGTACACTAAGTTGGTATAATAGCAGTAAGGTCGATAGTGCCACTGTATATTGAGCTGGTACAGAGCAATATGGTCAATAGTGCCACTGTACATTGAGCGGGTGTGGCTGTAGTAAGGTCTATTAGGTCACTACACATTGATTATAGCCTACGGGCATGATTATAGCCTTTGGGCTCAGATATGTCTTGTTATCTAGCTGTGGTTAGTTATCTTCTAGGTATGGGCATATAATGATTTGATAGTTATATGAGAGTGAGATTTTTTTTTTTAAAAAAAGGTATAGCTAATTGCATGTGTGTTACATTATTATTAAGATAATTATGATTTGATTATTCGTATTGACATATGATGAGATTTGTAAATTTGATGTGGTATATGATCAGTATGTGTTAAGTTTCTATTTAAATATATGCATCTGATGTACAAATGATTATATGACCTATATGACTGTGATTATGATTGGTTGGCATGAGAAGATATTGTAATATTGTTGACTAAATGTGGTAAAAGATTAGTATATGATGACACATCAGGATATGTATGGTAAGTTGTTTCTTAGATATATATGGTGCTTAATTACAGTATGACTTACATTTTTGTGTTACGATATTGTTTATATACCCATATCTTATGCATAATTAAATTATGTTATATTTGATGCTAGACATGATATTAGTTATATGTGCTTATTGATATTGTATAAGAAGGTATACCATGGGATTTGTGAATTGGTATTTCACATAATCAATACGAGATAATATATTATAATACACATATATTTGGTGTACCTTAGTGGTTGAATGCACATGGTTGAGTTCATGAGGTGGGTTATACATAGATATGACCTATGCTTTGCATGACAATATGTTCATACATACTATGTCAAATATTTATATGTTCATGTACTTGTTTGTGAATGAATGCAAGCATGTATGCATAAGTTAATTTGAATACACCACTAAGCATTCGCTTAGTGTGTCAGTTTTATGCGTTGCGTAGGTTAAGGCAAACAAGATTGTAGTCGATCTCAATAATAGCAGATAGATCAAAAGAGGATTTCTCTTAGTATTATATTATTTTAGTATGGTTATCTGATGTATATTACTAGTAACACTCTTGTATAGCTAAAGGGTTAGGCTTAAACTGCAAAGTATATATTAGTGTAAACTATTATAAATAGTCTTTGTCTTACATGTATGATTTGGTTTATGGTGTATGTAGTTTTATTGAGCATGTGTTGACTTGTGAAAATGAGATTTGATTTGGAAGGTCAGATGGACCTAGAAGCAGTTATGATGAGTTGATTTAATATAGAAGTGCTTTTATTTGGAAGGTTACTATTTGGGATAGTACCCCGAGCAGCCATTATGCAATCAAATAATGAACCTAAGAAAATGATTTTTGACATCTTATGCATGTAAAATACATTCTCAAAATAATTTTTGTTTTTATATGGATTTTATAGTATGAGATAAGATATCAGTTGTGTGTCATTTCTTATCTAGATCTAACGATCGGATCGGGTAAGGGGTGTCATAGGTTGAGATTGTGGTTTGTGTTGATTTGTGTTTGGAGTGATCAGAAGGATCACAAAGATGAGAAATTTGTTGAGAAATATTTTAGAAGTGCTTTTTGATTTGCAAGTTACTATTCAAATTTTGGGATAGTGCTTGGTACAGCGGTTATGCTGCCAAAATTTTGGCTCGAGGACTCTTAAATTTGAATTGTAACTTGATTTTTGAAAACTCACTTTTTTATATTTTAATCATGATTGATAAGATTGATTTAAATAATGTTGTATATGTTGAGATTGGATAACATGTTATGTGTGCCCTCTTTAGTCAGGTTTGGTGACCGACTGGCGATCAGACCAAGTAACAGGTGTCACAAGTAGCCTTAACATATATCTTTTGCTACTATCCAATTATGAAATTGGAAAAAATATACCTTAACTTTCCTCATTTTCCCACTTGCTGCACATCCTGATTAACAGCAAAGACGTATGCTATTATTGTAGTAGCAAAAATTATCCTCACTGCCTCACACCTTAACTAGTAGAAATTATAGTAGTTGCTACAACCAAAATGCCCCCAAACAATAGCTGTAGACTCATCACACAACTAAGGTTGTGTCCACAACAAATCAATGCTAGAATGATAGAAAAATCATATCAATTCTCCACCAAAACTTCCCTTTAAAATGCTGTCTAACCCATAGTAGTAGCGTTGTCGTCCGCCATTAAGTCCTCCACTATTGCACCACCATTGCATAGCTCCTCCATGATTAGCTCCATTTTTTTCCTTATGGTAGCAATTTCATCACAGCTAACACCTTCACCACTATCAAGCTTCTGCTGTTATAGACTCGATGCTGGCACCCTTATGCCTGCCGCCTTCTCTTTCCTCCTTTTCTCTCTTGGCTTTTACCCTATTTTGACTTCTTTAACCCTTCTTTCTTCTTTTCCTCCTTTTTTTCATTTTCTGCTTACCTTTATTTCTTTTTCTTTTATTTTACTTCTTTTTTTTATTCTTTCTTGTCTTTGGTTCAAACCCATTTTCTTTCCTTATCTTGTTTTTCATTTCATTTCCTTTTCTTTTATTTCTTCTCAAATATGTTTATATGGCTACCATGGAAACCAAAGAAGGATAAACTATCATGGTCAAATGCATTTTTAAAACCCAAACTTTTAACCATTTACAAATTAGCCCATTTTTCTCCTTATATATTTCCATAATTTGATTTCAAATAATATATATTATTGTCTCTAAATATAGAATTTCTTGTCCAACAATGTCCTTCATCTTATTTAAATTATAAGCTTATAAAAATCCCAGAATAATTCTGAGCATAATTATTGGATTATTGGTTCAGATCGTACATGTATAGTCAGTCATAAAACCCTCATTTTTCCAATTCACATATTTCCCACGATTCATAAAAATTATTCCTTCTGATCGGCCAAATTAATGTGCTCCAAATTTTAGAGCTCATACACGAACTCGACAAATCTTGGGCGTTACATTACGTGTGATTTACATGTCTCATATACATTTTTCTCATACCATTTCTAGTTAAAATTTCATAGTCCATGTTCATTTGCATATTTATTATTTGTTATAATAATTTGTCATAGTATATGGTCATTTCATGCCATTCATCCATCATACCATTCTCACTTTCTCATCACATATTCTTTTGCATATCACATTACCCTTTATTATGCCATTTCTTCCAACAACATATTATCAATCAAACCAATGTAAATTGTCTTAAACATTATATTGATGGACATATAACTACATGTATTGTGCCACATACTTTATGCACTTTATGTTCATGATGCAACACTTACATATTTTATGGGCACATTCTCAATAGTGCAGACATTTATCAATGCACATGTCTCAAGCATAATATATCAATGCATTTAAGCTCATTACACCTTAATTAAGTCAATTACACAACAAATCCTTAAATTCCAACTATGTCCCTATTTTTCCATACAACATGTCCATTTCTCCGTTTTCCATATTTAACTTATTTTACTCCATTTTTCATTCATATTAGTTAATTAACATACATTAAACCTTAATATAACCTTAAAGTCAATTTAGGGTTATTCTAAGCCCTAAAATCAATTAAACCTCATATGACACCTATTATGGAATTTATGCAATTCACACACCCATACACATATTTTATCGACTACACTTATAGAGAGGTTACTTAATGTCTTATATATGATTTTATAGCTTCTCTTTGTTTTTTCTCTTATTCTCCTCTAAGTTCTCTAAATTCCATAATAGAAAATAAATTGGAAAATTCAAAGAAAAATTTATACACCTTTAAGTTAAAAAATAACATTAGAATTATGATGTAAAACACCTTTAATAACCTAGAAAAATGCTAGGGGTTACCTCAATTTAGGGGTTCAAAACCTGAAGTTTTTAATCTCCTCTTTTTGCCTCTAAACACCTTTTTCATGTAAGATTGACCTTAAATTCAGCCTTTAAAGATGATATTGATGAGTTTTAATGTAAGAAGTGTGAAATTTAGTGGTGAATTAAGAGAGAAATAAAGAAAAAAGGGGGAAGAGATAGAAACTAAAGATGATGTCGACTTTTGAAGGATTTAGGGAGGGGGAGGACTTCTTTGATCATGTACACACACACACACGCACTTTTACACTATTGATATTAGAAGCTTAGATAGTCACGATTTAGCCATGTGACGATTTGATGGTCCAAATTAATCCTATTTAGGTTTTAAGCTTAAAAAATGTGAAATAATGTTAAAGGCCTCTAAAAATACTTCTTTCAGTGCCAAAAATTACATAAATTCTCAATTTAAGGACTCCTATAATCTCATGCCCAAATTTCAATAGGAACAAGGTTAATTATTCAATTGTGTTTTTAAGAAATTTTGATTAAATACTGATCGATGTCAAAAAAATTCTAATTTCACCACCATTGGACTATTTGGAATTTTTTACCTTCAAGTCCTGCTATTTTTACGTCCGTTCGAGGACATCCCGACCACTTTACAATTGAACGTAAAATTAGGTCACTACTCACTAGATATTGGCGTGAAAAATTTTATTGGTTCAGTGGTTAGTGCAAATAACTTGATTTTCATCATTATTTTACCCATCATAGTTCTATGACTAGTCAGCGACCTCAATGTGACCCGATTACTCGAGAAATGCTATTCATGTCTTTGGAAGTAGTATTCACGAAATAGAGATTTTTGGGCATTACATTGACAATCTTTGTTCAATTTGACCTATTAACTCTTTTTTAAAAGTTTAAAAATGGGCTCATATACGATGGTGAGTTTAGTGATGAACGGGTTGATGTATTGAATTCTACCTAGAAAGACATTTCTCTAATAGCCTTGACTTTGTCTAGGTCTACCTTGATTCTCTTTGGCTAACTATATGCCCTAAAAGTTTACCTAAGGTTACTCTAAAGACATATTTCTTGGGGTTTAAACATAGATTATAATTGTAGATTTGCTAAAAGAACTTTTCTAAAGCCTTGAAGTGTCCTTCTCTCATAGAGAACTTAATCATCATGTCATCAACATAAACTTCCACTTCGTATGAATTAACTCATCTTGTATCTTTATAGCTATCGTTCAATAAATAGATCCAGTGTTCTTCAGTCTAAAAGGCATAACTCTATAGTAGAAAGTGCCCAACTCGGTGATTAAGGTTATCTTAATTTTATCAACTATCTTGTTTAGAATTTGGTTGTACTTGGCATACCCATCAATAAAAGCTATATACTTTACACTTAGCAGTGCTTTCGACTAGTACATCAAAGTGTGGTAGTGGGAACTTGTCCTTTAGATTAGCCCTTTTTAAAG
>CANXYI011017216.1:0-11457 GCA_948208565.1 Hura crepitans
GTTAATTTAAGGCATTCAAAGAATGGACATTAGAATTCAAATGTAATAGGCTTCGTAACCTTGTATGGAAATGGTGGAAAATGTAGCTAATGTGTGTGAGTTGATGAATTAGGCATATACTTGTGTTAATGATGTGTGGAATATATGCTTGGAATGATAATTTGGTGAAAAGGTTACATGGAAAGGCTTAGTCCTCTTTTGGCTAAAAGGTATATGTAGGCTTATGTGTGTGTATATGGCTTGCTAAGGTGATTTTGGTAATGGTTATAAGGTGTTTGACAAGTAAAATCTGTGAATTATTCATGTATGTAGTGAAATTATAAGAGGTACTATTGGGCCTTAGTGTGGCTGAGAGGGTTACTTGGCATGTAGGCTTAGTGTGTGAAGAGTTATCAAGGCAACTTGTGTGGGAATTGGCTTGTTAGTGATGACATTTTAAGTGTAGGTGATGAAATGGATAAACAAGGCTTATGTGTGTGTGTGTGTCTAAGTATGGCCAAGGCATGTTTAAGGTCTAAAATGTCCTAGTTTGCATGGTAATGACATTGTATGTGTATAAGCATGCTTAAGTGATATTAAAATATGTGTATGTGTGCTTGAATGTGATCACAAGCTTGTGTATGGCAATTTAGGGACATTGGCCGAGAGGTATGCAGGGCTAAATGGCATGAAAATAAGGTATGGCATAACATGTACATATGTGTGATATGGCATGACATATTTGTTATGTATTATGCAATATCCATATGGCATGGCTTAAGTAAATATGCATGAGTAATAAGGCATGAAATGTATGGCATTAGGATATCTTTTAAGATTAAGAAATGGCATGGAAAATAGCATAGGAATTAGCCTAAAATAATGAGTTAAAATGGCTTTAAATGAGCTAATTGTGGCATGAAAATAGTACCTTAAATTGAGCCAATTAGTGATGTTTATGTGACATGGAATAGATGCCACTTTTATGGCAATTTGAGGTTGGCTTTAGGCCTATTAAAGTGTATGATAATGAGTGCAAGTGGCACTAAAAAATGGCTTGAAAATGACCTAATTTAGATCAAAAAACCTATAATTGTCCCGTAAAATAAATTTAGGGACTTAAATTTAAAATGATTATTTAGCATTCGTATAAATGAGCCAAAATAATGGATTATACTAGATTCAGTATGGTTTTAATTATGCCTAAGATAGTGCCCTAAAATATTTTAGAAAATTAATCCGTAATTGTCCAATAGGACTAAAAATTGACCTATAACTATCCAGGTCAAAGATTGACTATCTAAAAAAAATTATAACTGTTTATTTTTCAAGTTAGAATATTATAAAAAGATAATCAGTAAAAAATAAACTTAAAATGAAGTCAAATGGACCATTAGTTAGACACCGATTGGATAAGTTGACCAGTCAACTTAGGGATTAATAGTTGTTAGACTATTTGTTTATCAGATTAGGCCGGTGTAGTGGCTAAGGTTCATAATTAGGCTATTGCACTAGTCTATGAGGTAGACCACTATATTGCTAACATTATTGTCTATATATAAAACTATGCCAGTGTAAGGGCTAAGGTCCCCAAAGGGGCCACTGCACTAGTTTGTAGGGCAGACCAAGATGAATCATTTGAGATGATAAATTGCCATTGAGAGGTCTATAGACTGATCCCTCTAGAGGTTCCTGTAAACTGATCCCTATAGCTATATTAGGCCGGTGCAGCGGTCGGGGTCCAAAATGTGGCCACTACACAATTTTTAGTTCCCTTTTAGTCTAATGTCTATAAGTGTCATCTACCTAGTCAGGCCTATGAAATGGAATTAAAGTAAATTAAAATACAAGCTTAGCATAATTGATGATAAATTTAATAAATAAAACATAGTGGCATTTTGGTAAATTTGAAGTAAACATGGCATATCATTCGAGTGGCATTAATCACTAGCATGTCACCACACATTACATCTAGACCATTATATTATGTTTGCTTGTGTGTTTTAATGTATGTGGCTTGTTTTAAATATTTTAAATTCACCACTGCATTTTATACTTAACCTGCCCATGTTATGGTGCGCAGGTAGCAAGAACAAGCAGACCAGCTTTGGTGATCGTATAGGTTAGCAATACAAGTTTTGAAGGGTAAATAGAGTTTTTTTTATTTGAGTTGTGGCACTCATGTAAATATTGTAGGTATTGGTTTACATGCTTAGAAGATTCATTAGCTGTATATGTCTATAATTATAAGATCTAGAAGTGTTGTGCTTAAACAGGTGGCTTAATAAATGACTATATATGTGAATCTTGATGAATGTCAGCTTGAGGCCCTATGTGTTGCCATGTGTTGAATGTTTGATTTGGGGGAGTAAAAGGGTCCAGAAAGAGGTTGATGAGTCACATTACCTCTAAAAGTGTTTTTACAAGTGGAAAAAATTTTCAAAATGCCCATGGGAAGCCATTATACTACCCAATTTTTTTCCAAACATAAGAAAGGTCCATCAAAGGAACTCTAATATGAAAATGGCATGATAAAACATGAATGTGGAGTTAGACATTCTAGTTAAGATCGGTCTAATTAAATATCTATTTTTCAATAAGTGTTAAATGAATGAACCCTAAGGAAATCTAAGGATGGGTGACCTATTAGAAGTGCACCACTTATTAGATTTCCTCTAAGCTCTGGTAAGGGGTGTCACATTAACCCACTTTGAGAAGTACTTGATAGTTACCATAATGAAATAATGCTAATTCAAAGTTGTGAGATGTATCTCTTTGATTATATCTATCCCTTATGTTGTGAATGGCCAAGAAGATGATAAATTGTGTAGCTCTGATATAGGCACATACCTTATATCCCTGTATTACTGACAGTTATGGCATTTTTGTATATACATTGAGCAATCATGGTCTATAGTGAGCCAAAAGAACTTTTGACACATAATCTTTTTAGCTAACTCTAAACCATTCATGTGTGTGCCACAAGGCCCTACATGTACCTTTTTTATGACCTTCTCTTTTTCTTTATCTTCCAACCTTCAGAGCAGAAGACTGTCTACTTGCCTTTTTGTATAAGACCTCGTCTACACTAATGAACTGAGTTGATAGCTTCCTTAATACCTTTTTATATCTGCCTATTGCTTTTTTAGGGAATTCTCCTTTCTCTAAGTAGTTATGGATATTATACAACTATGGCTTATCTTTTTTCTATTCAATTTCCATTATCTATTTTGACTCATAGCAAGGCTTTTTCGAGCTAGAAATTATTATTAGTTTCACTATTATTCCATCTAGGTTATACCATATGGAGACTAAGGTGGCTAATATATCTGCTAACTGATTCTTATCTCTAGGAATATGGTGAAAAGTGCATATCTCGAACTACTTACTAATGGATCTCAACTGCTCTGCATATGGGATCAACTTCTCTTATCGAATGGTCCATTCTTCATTTGTCTAATACACTACCAAAGATGAATCCCTAAATACCTCAAATGTCTTTTCACTAAGAGCCAATAATGCTTCAAACAATGCAAGCTTTATACTTAACAATGTTGTTTGTAACCTTACACCTTAATTTTCTAGCTAGCGGCATCTTTTCTCCTTCAGGGGTTATATGAATTACCCGTACTCCTACTCTTTTTTTATTTACTACTCTATTAAAATACATTTGCCTTCCTTGGACAATTATCGACTATAGGTTGCCATCTAGGAACTCAAACTCTATGGCTTTACCTTCTAATGGATAACTAGCTAGAAACTCTATGACTACTCACCCCTTTATGGTCTTCCTTGTTATGTACTGAATATCAAACTCCTGAAGTAAAAGAAGCCATTTACCTATTCTCTTTACAAAAGATGGGGTTGTTTGAAGATATCTTAAAGGAATGTGCTTAGATACTACCTGTACTATGTATAATTGGAATTAATGTCTTAGTTTTTTCAAAGCCCACATTATTGCTAAACAAATCTTTTCCACTTCAACATACTTGGCCTCGTAAGGAAGAAACATTTTACTTGGGTAGTAAATTGCAAATTCAACCTTGAATTCATCCTCATATACTACCATAACCCCTACTGAACTTTCTTCAATAGAAAAATAGTGAATTAATGGGCTTTCCTATCTTGGCAGCTATAAAACTAGTGGATTCAATAAATATTCCCTAATAGCATCAAAAACTATTTGACAATAATTGTTCCACTTAATTGGTTAGTTCTTTTTGAGAAGTTTGAAAATAGGCTTACATATGGTGGTGAGCTTAGCTATGAATCTACTGATATACCATATTCTACCTAGAAATCCCCTTATCTCTTTCTATTTCTTTGATACTGGCATTTCTTTAATAGCTTTGACTTTATCAAGATATACCTTAATCCCTCATTGACTCACTATATGCCCTAAGAGTTTTCCAAAAGTTACCATGAAGACATATTTCTTTGGATTCAAATGCATATTGTACTTATCAATCTGCTTAAAGAACTTTTCTAATGCTTCGAAGTGTCCTTCCTTTATGGCAAATTTGATCATCATGTCATCCATATAAACATCTGCCTCCTTATGAATCAGGTCATCTAGAATCTTTGTGGCCATCCTCTAGTAAGTCACTTTGGCATTCTTTAACCTAAAAGGCATTACCTTATAGTAGAAGGTTCCTTATTTATTGATGAAGGAAGTCTTTATCTTCTTCACTATCTTGTTCAAAATCTTATTATAATCAGCATATCCATCAATAAAACTATACATTTTGCACATTTCTGCTTTATCAACTAGAGCATCTATGTGTGGTAACAAAAAGTCATCTTTTAGGCAGGCCTTATTCAAATCCTTATAATATATGCACATTCTAACATTGCCATCTTTCTTGGTGATAGGTACCATGTTGGCTAACCAATTCAGACATTACACTTCTTCTAAGAACTTAGATTTGATCTGTTTGTGCACTTCTTATTTTATCCTCTTTGGCCAATTTAGCCTTATCCTCCTCAGCTTTTACTTTACCAATTTTGCTTCTGCGTATGTGTGGATGGCATGTTTAGCTATTTCCCTATCAACACCAAGAATATCTTTATAGGTCCAAGTAGAGACCTTTTCATACTTTTTTAATATTCTTTTAGGTTTTAACCTGTCTTCAGGAGTTATGTCAGATACAATTAAGATTTCTTTAGGATCTTCATCAGTATCAAGATTAAATGAGGTGCTATTGATTGAATTAATGTCAAACATGTTATGTATGTCATGATTATCATTATGCATGATGTAATTAGATGAGACATCATAAAATAAGCAAAATTATTCATCTTATTAATGAAAGAAGTGGAAACATCATCATCAAAGAGTTTGGGTACATATAATATTTTAGAAAAGCTTTTAGGAGGGTCTTCTTCTTCTATTTTGTTATTCCTCTTTTCTATAATGATTAGTCTAGCCATTGCCTCCATTTTCTCCTCTAATTTTTTCATGGTAGGAACCTCAACTTTTTGGGCATTACCTTCTTCCTTGCTTCATCCTTACAATCCTCACAAAAGTTAAACTCTGTATTGAAGTATTCAGCCTTTTCCCCTAAACCTGTAACTTCTTTCTTAGTACCATTTCCCCTAAAAGTAGTAGTAGTCTTTCTAATGGGTGTGGCTATTATCATTCTAGTAGGTGATGTACCAAAAGTAGGAGTAATGCCAACAATCACCCTTAAGATCATGGATATTATTCTCTTCTCAAACTCTTCGAACTTTTAGTCTATCCTAGCTTCAAAGTCCTAGATTTAGGAACTACCTTCTCCTGCCATATCTATTTGGTTGTAAGTAGTAGGTATGAATTCCTATCAAGTTATTCTTTCATCTGACCCACATACCCAAATAACCTGAGGATCTATGCTGGTTGTAAGATAGAGGGTTAAAAATGATGAATGAGATGCAAAAAAAATGCATAAGGATGCATAGAATGCATTTGTATGTTAATGTGTACAATAATAAAACAAGCAAGAGCCTTTAACCCTTATCACTTCTCGCACTAAAACAAGTAAAAGCCTTCAACCCTTATCACTTCTCCCATGTGAGGTTAATGTGTACTTTCTTATGAGGGCTTACCTATAGGACATTAGGGGCCCTAACATGTTTAAATAATGAACAATAGATAGCTAAACATTATTTCTCTCATATTAAAAGAACACATACAAGATATTTGGCCCATATATATTAGATATGTTTAATTAAGCCAAAATGCAAAGTCTAGCCCATTCTAGTGTAAAAAAGGCCCAATGGGTTTAACAACATTTCGGGATGACTAAGCCACATTTCACATATATTAGTCCACATAACACACAATGCATCATTAACCTAGAAGCCTAGGGAAAGTTGCTATTGGTCATTACATAGGCTTATGGTTAGGTCATGAAAGTTATGATCATCTAAGCACAGTCCCTCCATAAATGGTCTATCTCATCATGAGCATACAACTGATTGGTTCACCATTTCATATATCTCATAGGCATGAGGGTTTGATTTTATACCACCTCTTAAAATCTCCTAAATTGAATGAAAATGGGTTCATGCTTCGAAATGACATCAGTGTAAAAAGGGACACCTAACTTATTCTAAGGCTCTAGCATGTAATGCAATTTTGAAAAAAAAAGATAATATTAGCAATTCAAAACATAAAATTCCATATTAATTTGAGGTACTTCCAAAGCATAGTCTTATGGTGTCCCTAGTGGAGTCGCTAGTGTTTGCAAAATACCTTTTTTCTGAGGGGCCGATCAAATCAAAATAGCCAAAGACTTAACCTAAACCTCACTCCTTGAGTCTCAAAAGATGAAAATGAAATAAGAGGAATCCTTAGTCTTTCCTATTCAATTAGCCCAGAAAGAGTGAGTTGGGCACCATAAAGTAAGAGTCGCCACCTAATTAGAGTTGGGAAATACCTTGTAGGGCCAAAACTAGAGCGGTTTAGAACCCTACTCTTATTTATACCTTAAGTTAATACAAAATTTAAAATTAAATGTATAATATTATCCTTTTTTTTCTTTAAGTGGATGTTAGAATTAAAATAAATCACACATTCACTTGAAGAACAATAAAACATATTTATAGAAAAAAAAACAATATGCTTGGAATTGAAAGAATATCATACATGAAGTCAGTTGATTAATTATTTTGAGAACTTTAGTTCTCGCATGCTAATTTATGAGAATAGATTTTTATTATTGTGACTTTTATTATAGAAAAAATCAAAACACATTTTATTAGAAAAACACTTATTAATTTGGTATAAAATGATTTGGTTATTTTTTATGATGTACAAAAATCATTTTCTACCTATGACAACAATCACAAAATATACAAGGAAATAATTGAGATGAAAAATAAATTACATGGCAATCACCTAAGATACATTTTAACCCAAAAAAGGAAATGAAAGTTACATAGAAATCACCTAATATGCATTCTAATTATATAAGAATAAAGTTACATTAAAATCGCATAAAATACAATTTCACTAATGTTTGACAAAAAGGGATAATAGTATATTAGTATCATAAATAAATATATTAATAGAATAATTAATATATAAAATGAAAAGAGATAACTAAATAAATACAACAATAATAATGCATAGATCTAATAAGCTATCACACCTAACTGATAGGTGGAGAAGAGAAAAAAAAAAGGAGAACTAATCGACTCATTTTGTATAATTGCCTTCAAGGAAAAGATCTCGAAAAAATAGATCCCCTAGAGAGAAAACTTTTCAAAAGTCTAAAAATGATGTTTGGAAAATGTATTTTTTACACTTTTTTGGTATGGCCTTCCCCCAGAAAAAATCCCCCAAAAATGGCATGGAGTTTGCATTTTATACATGAATTTCGAGGCAAAAAATTGCTATTTTGGCATGAGAAAATCGGTGTTTTCAACCAAAATGGCCATTTCCAAGGGTAAAACGGCCATTTTGCGAAACGATAATTTTTGCCCTTAAAACGGCCATTTTTAATGTCCATAGGAAAATTTTCCTATATTACAAATGCAAAAGGCACTGCATGTGGAGCAAAAAATAGTCATTTCAGTAGAGCAAAATTTTAGTCATCAAAATAGCCATTTTTGAAGCAAAACTGCTATTTTGGACTTCAAAATGAACAGTTTTGCCCTCTAAAATAGTGGAGTTGAAAACTTTTTATTATTTTTTTGAAAATTTCACTCTATACTAATAATTGGGTGAAGACTTTTATCCAAAATTTTGAAGAAAACTTTGAGATCTTTGAACTCGATGTTAACATCCTTATTTACTGAGAACTTGCTCTTTTTTTCATCATTAGGCAATTCGAACATGGGAGTCCTATAAACCCAGTGTCTACTCTAGGATCAATTATTATATACATGACTTATAATGTATATGATGAAGAATTACAATTGACATGGAATATCAATAGAATCCTCTTGAGCTTGTAAGATTATGTATAAAAATAGCTAAGTAGTATTGATAACTTTTATTGAACTAAGTAATATTTATTTTTGTTATTTCTAATTATTGTATTTTTATTTGTTCTAAATTATATTAATGTATTAAATCTTATTAGAAAATAATATAAAATGCTAATAATCAATAATAGAATAGTAGTAGATAAGTCAACTAAAAATTAATGATTTTTATGAAGCCTAATAATTTTGATTTGATGATAATTTAGTTCAATATTAAGATACACCAATTAATATCACAGTAGACTTTTTATCAAATTGATTGCTAATGAAAATGTATTATAGATATTAGGGGATTCTCTAATTTATATACATATAATAATATTGACTATGATAAACATAAACCTTAATAAAGGAGCAAAGGGAAGCACATCTATAAAAATTGGGTTTTTGCACTTTGATTCATGAACCTAATAATAATATCTAGAGATGTAATTCAAAGGGAAATAGTCTTTTAAAGAGAAGAAAAAATTAAGATAAATTACATAAATAGTTTTAAAAAGAGTGATTATATGGTTATTTTTAGTTAGTTTTTAGGTATAAAATAAGAGTTTGATGAGATTTAAGGGATTAATAATCGACAAAAATATGGTGAAAATAAGAAAGTAGTGTTTGAGTGCTTAGGAGCTAGTCCAACCATCATATGATGAATTGGTTTACTGCTCAAACATTAAAGGCATGTTTTTAAAAATATTTAAGTAACACTATGCCACATCAGTGTTGAAATCACAAACATTTAATTGGATTTTTTGCACTATTCTTACAAATTTTAGGATTTCCTAAATGAATTTTAATCATTCAAAAATAGACTTTTAACTTGAAGAATCAATTGAATTTGACCCCATCAAGTCATGATACATATAAAAATTCTATTTTGGTAATATATTAATTCTCATTACTTAGGATTTTAAGCATATAAATGTCTATTCTCTCCTCAATTCTTCACACACACATCACAATTCACAACAACACAACACAAGATAAGAAATGGGTAATTTGATAAAGAAAGAATATTTTTTTAAGGCTACTTTTGAATTTAGAGATATTTTGGAAGCCTAAAGAGAGTTAATGATTTAGTGAGTTATTCTTGAGAATTAAAAAGAATTTAATAGAGTTCTTAGCTTGTTCATAATGGAATGCTCAAGGAAATAGTGTTTAATCTTGAAGAGCCATTCTTTTAAAAATTACCAACAAGCTTGGTAAGTTCTAAGGATAAATTTTAATCTTGAATCATCACCGAGCAAGATTTTTTATTTCTGGTGCACGACTTCTATGAATTTTGCATGATCTTTCATTAGTTTATGGCAATCAGATCCATTTTTCTTAAAAAAATATATAATAATCATGCTTTTGCCTCAAATTTATGCTTATTAGATCAAAATTATGCTCCTTTAGTGATATATGATGATAATATAAAGTTTTCATATGCAAATTGATGTAAAACTAATAATAAGCATGTTCTACATATATACCAATAGTATTATATAATTAATTATTATCATTACCACATATAAATAGGGTTTATTTGTATGCATGAATATTAATTATCAATTTTGTGATAGTCCTTACTAGATTCCTAAAGAACTCGTGTAATGCTCATGTTCCAAGGCTCTGTGAATAGTGCCACTGGGTCTGGGAAGTGCGCTCGAGGTGCCAGGTCACTTGCACACAAATCAAGGTAGTGACACTGGTCAAGAAACTTTGATGGGCTTTAATTTGATGAACAGAGTAAAATTTAAAAATTTAGTAAAACCAATAATTAATTTCTTACTATAAGCTACCTCTCAATGTAATAAAAATTTTATGAGCCATGATTGACCCAGGATGTGCCTGAATGGACACAAAAATAGTGGACCCTAAAGCTAAAAAATTATATTAAGTCCATTGGTGAAAGAATTTTTGAAATCGAAGGTCGTTTGCAAATTCTCGTAATTTTTTAGGTTGGCATGCAAATTAAGGTAGTCTGAAAACTATCCTATGATGGAATTTGGCCATGAAAATTTACAAGCAGGTAGAGGGGATTAAGATATGAATTTTAAAATAAACAGTGTAATTTTTAGAGGTCTAAGTGAATTTTGGCAAATTTTTTAAATTTTCTAAAAAATTAAGCTATTTCGGGATGGATCGAGTGGCTATGGACGCCACCCATGCATTTGCTAGCTAGCTTAGGGCCTTAAAATGTGTCAAAGTGAGTGGCTAAGTAGATTTTTCCACCAAATAAATGCCAAATCTTCTCTCCTTTTTCTGCCTAGCAAAAGATGCCACTGTTGAGAGGAGAGAGACTTTCATCTTCTTCCTCTAGCCAAACCTGTAACTTCTAGGTTCATAAATTCAAGTTAGGATGTTAGTGACCTTCTAGAAAAAGATCATGCCAAAAGGAGCTCTCAGCTATGAATTAAAATTCAGTAAAGTTTTCTGGACAAAAGTAGTCCAGCAGGGGTACCAAAGGTGAGTTTTTTTCTTTTCCTTTAGTTTTTCTTAAACTTTCATGGTTGGAAATGGTTCCATGGGGTGCCTAACGTCTATGGGGATGTAGGTACTTTGTGTTTGAGGTGAATTAGGGCAAGGAAGGGCTTAAAGAGCAAGGGAAAAATCACCATAGGGGTTGGAATTAAAGTTGGCAGTCTAGGCATGGTGGAAATGGCACCTTCAAAGTGAGAAAAGTAAGTGAATTCAACCATTCACTTCATGCTCTCTAAATTATAGTAGCTTCTCCTTAAGTAGTGATGGCTTGGATCCATAAATAAGTGTGAATAAGTGTTTTCCTTAGATGGTTAAAGCTTTAAGCATGATGGTATATAAGTTTCATGGTGGATATGTGAATAGAATTAAGGTACATGCTAATTTTGTTTGTGGCCGAGTACATGTTGATAAAGTGTGCTTGTGATGTGTAAGGTACAAAATAATGGCTTGTGCATGGTATGGCATGTATACATGATGTAATAGATGGGAAATGTTATGTGTGGAATGAATATGGATGATATGTATGTGAAATTGGTGAGAAAAACATGT
>CANXYI011017294.1:0-11573 GCA_948208565.1 Hura crepitans
CCTAAATAATCAAGACAACTCGCAAAACAATCACACAAACAATATATTAGTATGCAAAGGAAAAATGAAAAATCGAACAGAAATTGAATAAATAAAAATAAAAAAGGGCACAAAAATATAAAATATTATACAAATAAATTACTGCATTTAACTAGTAGATGAATAATGTCAAAAGAGAAATAAAATCAGCACAAACAACAAAAAATAATATTTTTGATGCGAATCAAAAATAAAAAGACACAAAAATTATATAAAATAGATAGTCACAAATATACCAATTTTGGCCCAAATAAATTACCACATCTAACTAGTAGGTGGATAATGCAAGAAAGAAAATAAAATCAGCCTAAGTGGGTAAAATTAATATTTTGGATGCGAAGTAAAAATAAAGACAGATAGAAATTAAAGAAAAAATAAGCAATCTCATAAATGCAAAAATACATACAAAACTAATTTACCAAATCTAACTTGTAGATGAATAAAATGTAGAAAAAATAAAATATGAATGAAAAAACGGGTCGATCAACACACTGTTATATTTGCCTTCAAATAGATCTCGACTCGGACTGAAAATGATGCTTGAATCATGAAAAAAAATCCAAAATATGGTGTAAAAATAATATTTTTTGTATTTTTTGGGAATTTTTAGTGATTTCTCTCTCTTCAAATTGACCAACATTGACCCAAAATGACCCATTTAATTTTTATGCACAAACCCCGAGACCCAAAATGGGCATTTTTAGGGTGAAAATGAGGCCAAAACAGACGTTTTGGCCTTTTTGAGCCCAAAATGGCCGTTTTGCGCATAGAAACGGGCATTTTGGGCTGAACTGCCCAAACGGCCATTTTGGAAGCCAAAATAGCCATTTTGGCCATCCTGGGCCTAAAACGGGTGCCCGCCGGTGGGAATGGCCCAGACGACCATTTTTGAAGCCAAAACGGCCGTTTTCGCCATTTTGGGCCCAAAATGGGTGCTGCGCATGTAGGAACGGCCTGTTTTGGGCCAAAATAGGCTTTTTCATAATTTTTTTAATATCTTGAGATCTTCAGTTCGGATATCAAAAATCCATTTTTAGGATATTTGTCCTTTTCATCATCATTAAGTAAACCAAACCTAGGAGCCCTCAAAACAGTGTCTACAATACATCTTCTGAAAAGCCTGTTGCTCTTGAGGTGGAGCTGTGTGTACTATAGCAGTAGTAGTAGCAGTAGCAATAGTCATTGTTACCTGCCTGACTGACTCCAACATCATCTCTAGCTAAGCCAGCTGACCCTACTATCCATGTGCATCATGTCCTGTATCACTAGAGGTCACATACTCTAGCTGTGCCCCTCTTTGTGCAACAGTCATAGGAGCATGGTTCTCTACTTCTTCCTCTTTGCTTTAGGTAGTACTATGATTCGTCTCCGTATCTATAGGTAAGAGAAATAGATTATAGACCCCCACAACTAAAATGTTATAATGTAAATATGCTAGAATGCTTTTTGTATAACTTATAAGTTTAGAGGAAGGCTTGGAGCTCTGATACCGCTAAGTGTGACACCCTTTGCCCGATCCATACACCAGAATCGAATAAAGAGCACCATCACATATACGATATCTAATTCCACTACCCATAAAAACCCATGTAAATTAAAACTTTTATTAATTAAATAATTTTGTTACATATAGAGTTGTAAAAACATAAAAATTGTTTGGCATGCTTTATGAGGCAACTAATGGGTCAACATCTTAGAAATTTGACAATATAATGGCTATATTAGGACACTTTCCTGAATAGCAAACTTATTAAAAACACTTCTATAAAGACATATAAGACATCTCAACTCCAAATAGGTTCTCTTGAATCTCTAAACTCATTGAAAAGAAATCACAAAGCCTCAGGCTCACTCAAATAGCATTCTCACATGCAACATCACAAGTTATCACATAATCCATACGAGAAAAATAAAGCTTTTGCAATAATATAGTTTTAGTTACAAAACCGACCCAAGTTTATAGATTAAGCCCAATCCCTCTGGAATTTTAAAAGCAACACTAAACTATATTTACATTATCGTCATTTTACAAGAAGAAAAAAAAATTACCCTAAAAGGGCAGCCTTCGTGTTCTCCTATGGTGCAAAAGCTTTGACTCTAATCTGCTGCTTATTACCTACACATCACAAATAGGCAATATGCTAAGCTTTCGCTTAGTGGTGTAGTCACTTTAACTTGATATAATAGTTTAAGCATACATTTATGCAATATGTGTTAAGTGAATCATTTACTATCATACATATGCACACATTATGAATATCACATAATTATGCAATTATAGAACATATTTGCCTTTAAAAGTATGAAAACCATAGTAGGTCCATAATCATAGTATAATTGGTCTCAACATAAATAAAATCAACCATATGCATAAAGTACTCATATATCAGTCAAAAATATACACATACTCAATCATACACTATAGCAGTTATAACAATATGCATTTCAACTCAAAAAGCATACATATACATCATTAACACATGTTCGGGTTTCAAGACCCTACATACTCCAACATAGTGATTTATGGTTAATAAACTCCATGTGATACCTTCTACTAGATTCTCGAAGAAACCAAATAAGTGGTGCACTTCCCACTAGGTCACCCATCCTAAAATTGTCCTCTAGGTTCATTCGTTTAACTTTTACCAATCCCTTACTAATTGATTCAGCTTAACTCTAGAACTAGTTTTACCTTTTTCTTAGCTTAGCTTAAGCTTATGCCAACTTATTTATGCTCAGAAAAGGTCAATTAAAGCTATTCAAATATTTCCTAAAATCTGGAGTATAACAACTATCCGGGTCACTATCCATAATTTTGAACTGATAAAAACACTTCAATAAACTCATATTGCATCTCCTGGACCCACCTAATCCCCCAAACAATCAACATAGCTTCATCTATCTATCAGTTCATCAACACAGGCCTTAGGCGACAATCAAATAATCCATAATCTAAAGTCTCAGGCTCACATACCAATCATCCAATAAACAAAGCCACACATTCATACAGTCTAATGGTTTATTTATCACAAAACACAGTCCATATTATATATATATTAAATGACCTTTTACATGGTACCCATACCTAATATATGTGCATGAGTACAAAATTGTACACTATCTACACCATAAACCTTCTGACCTTGTCCTTTGAACTCAGCTTCACACATTATGAGGCTATCTGCTGATTTTGATTACCTGCACATTGAAATAGGTACGCTGAGTATAAAATATACTCAGTGGTGAATTCAAGCATTTAAATCATTTCATAGTTGTTATCATGCATATACAGTAATACGGTAAATTTATTTAGGTTATTATGCCAATAATTAAATATATTTATCAAAATGACCAAAATACCCTTATTCACATTTTATGGTTATTCTTTTAGATAATTTCTAAAAATTATATGTTTTTTAATATTCTTCAATATTAGTGATAATATTCATAAAATTAAGTAATCAGATCAATAAATACCATATATGTCAAAATTACCAAAATGCCCTTAGTCATGTACATTGATTAACTAATTAGGTAATTATCCCAATTTATGTACTCTATTGTCTTTACCATTTTCATTAATTTGTATGTTACTTATTTTATTAAATTAATAGGCTTTACTAGATATATGACACTTTAATATGTTAGACCTAGAGGGAACTAAAATAGTGCAGTGATCTATATTCTAGACCCCAACCGCTATACCGACCTAATGAACATCATAAGGATCAGTCTGTAGACCTCTCAAATAACATCTCTAAGTTAATTACATAATTTTGTCTGCCAATAGATTGGCCTATCAAACATATTAGTGTAGTGGCCCTTCGGGACCCACGCTACTGCACCGGCATAATCAAATAAATAGCACTAAATGTGTAAGTCATAACATGGTTTGTCCAATAAACTAGTACAATGGCTAAAAAATGGACTTCGACAGCTATACTGGCCCTGCCTAAAAATTAGACAATGTGGTAGGAGCTAAAACCCTAAGTTTACTGGTCAACCTATCTAGTGGGTGTCTAACTAATGGGCCATTAACCTCAATTTATGTTCATTTCTTTACTTTTTAACTTCTTCTAATATTCTTGAGTGAAAAATAGATAGAAATTATTTTTATTGAACAGTCAAATTTTAGCTTGGTCTGGTATAGCCATAATTAAACAGTACTGGGTTAATTTTCAATTATGTTTTTAGGTCCTGAGTGGGCCAATACTTAAGTCATATTATCTTTAGTTTCATTACACATTTAAATTCCATTTAATTACAATTTACTGTCTAGGTTTATTTTTGGTTCAGGTAATGGTCAATTTTGGACAGTTATAGGTCATTTCTTTACTTTGCGATAGCCCTTTTTCGCTCTATTTCTTAATATTTTTCAAGGCAATTTTCACTATCAAATTCACATTATTCATAGGCATAATGCCAACAAAAATTAGGCCATTCATAAGGCCATAAAATAAGCTTTTAATCCATTCCATAATATCACCATACCATAGCCCTTTTTAGCAACATTTCAAGCTAATTCGAGTTCACATTCTTAAGCTCAAGTTTAAGTCTCTTTTTATTTCCTTTTCCTAAAGCTATGTGTCATATATCTTTTCATTTATTAAAGGTTATTCTTCACATCCATTTATATCATGCTAAGTCCACATATTTATTCAAATTATGCCAAATAAATCAAGCCATTTCCTTTGTATCAATCATACATTCTAGCTTTCATCCATCACCTAAACACATTCACACACCTACAATTGTACTTTCATGCTACTTAAAGTAATTTATGCCCATTGTACGTCTTGGCCACTACTAGCTTTCCTTACATGCATGCATTAATCAATCATAATACATTCCACAACATTATTTCATACATTATAGACCAAATATACCTGTTAATTGAATTGATCACTAGTACATGCCACCAAAACCACATGCCAAGCTAAACAATCATAGACACACATATATAGATATGTATTGTAAACATAAAACACCACTTCCAACACTATAGACAAGCAATACACACCTAAACACATGGAAAGGCTCTTGGCCATTCCTACCACTCGTACCTATCATACATTTTTTAAGCCATTCTCATGTGATTCCATTACCTTTCTGCATAAAAAAATGCAAATACATCTAACACTATAAACATACACTCTTAAAGGCCTTAAACCTCTCAACCACTTACCATTCTCAAGTCAAACATACACAAATCAACTCACCTAAAGTTATATCTCAGCCATTAAATTAGGGTGGCATAAAGTCAATATAAGAATTCTCTTACCTTAATAACAAAAAAAGGATTTCTAAACCAATTCAAGCCTTCACAAGCCAAGAATTCCAGCCTTCCTCCACATGAAAATCATTCAACTTCTCAAGCTAAATTACACTACAATTTCCTTCAAGAAAATGAATAAAACCATAGAAAGCTCACCTTACACCTTTGCTAGAATGCTAGAATTACCCTAACACATAAGGATGAATTTAGGTGAAAAGAGTTTTTTTTGGAAAAGCTTGGAATTGTAACAAAAATAGGGGATTTTTCCTTCAGCTACCGTCGGTTCTAGCAAGAGAAAGAAAGAAAATTTTCATCTTTTGTGTGTAGATTTGAACACTTGGCATACGGCATTTGAGATGTGTAATGGCCTTAGGCAAGCTGGCATGGTATGGGTGGGTACCTAAACCTCTCGAACCATCCTGAAATAGCTCGATTTAAGTGAAAAGTTCAAAATTTTTTAAAAATCATAGGGACCTTAAAAAATTACACTGTTTGTTTCAAAATTCCTCATTTAATACCCTCTACATGCCTTTTTGTAGCATAATTCAATCGATATGGTAGTTTACAGGCTACCTCGATTTATGTGCCAACCTTAAAAATTATGAAAATTTGCAAAGGACCTCAAAATTTAAAAATTCTTTCACCAATGGACTCAATAGTATTTTTTAGCTTTAGGGTATAATATTTTTATGTCCGTCTAGGCACCTCCTAGATTATTCCCTGCCTGACTTAGTTTAACCCCATAAATCAATTATTTATGGCTCGAAATGAATTATTGCTTCTGCTAAAATTTTTAAATTTTGCATTTTTTATCAATTCAAAGCCCTTTGAAGTTTCATGACTAGTGTTACTACCTCGATTCTCATGCAAGTGACCCCACACCTCGAGCACACTTCTCGAACCTAGTGGCACTATTCATAGAGCCTTAATGCACGGGTGTTATAGTTCTTCCCCTCTTAAGAAAATTTCATGCTCAAAATTACCTGAAGTAAAAAGGGTGTGGATATTATGCCCTCATCTATTCCTTGAGCTCCTATGTATTCTCTTCAGTGTTATGAAGTCTCTATAAAACTTGAACAAGTGGTATGGACTTGTTCCTCAATTATTTCACTTTATGAGCCAAATTTTGCATAGGCTCCTCCTCATAGCTTAAATCAGGTTGTGTTTCGATGTCTATCATCGAAATCACATGTGAAGGATCCGATCTATACCTCTTAAGCATCGAAACATGGAAAACATCATATATCTATGGTAGCTTAGGGGGCAATGCTAGCTTGTAAGCTAGTGGTCTAACTTCATATATAATTTCATACGGTCCAATGAACCTAGGACTTAGTTTCCCCTTTTTCTTGAATCTTAACACCTTTTTCCATAGAGATACTTTTAAGAACACTTTCTCGCCAACTACATATTCAATATTCCTCTATTTTAAATCAGCATAAGATTTTTGTCTATCAGCTGTAGCTTTCAATCTCTCTTTGATCACTTTTACTTTTTCCTCTACATCTCTAATTAAATCAATACTAGAAATTTTACATTTTCCAACCTCACTCGAACATAGAGGAGTTTTTCATTGTTTGCCATATAAAGCTTCATAAGGTGTCAATCCCAAACTGGACTGATAATAGTTATTATAAGCAAACTCTACCAAAGATAAGTACTAATCCCATCTACCTTTAAACTCAATTGCATAACCTTGTAGCATATCCTTAAGTACCTATATCACCCTTTTTGACTGTCCATCAGTCTGAGGATAAAAAGCTATACTATAGGCCAGTCTGGTGCCTAATGCTTCCTCCAGCGTCTTTTAAAATCTTAAAGTGAAATGAGGATCCCTGTCAGAAATAATAGTCACTGGTACAACATTAAATTTGACTATTTCATCCACATACAGTCTAGCCAGCTTTTCCAAAGAATAATCCATTCTAACTAGAATAAAGTGAGCTATTATTGTCAGTCTATCAATAATCACCTATACAACATCACATTTACCTCTTGTCATAGGTAAACCCATCATAAAGTCCACTGCCACTTTCTCCCATTTCCATTTTGGTATTGTTATAAGATACAGTAACCCAGAAGGAACTTGGTGTTTAACTTTCACTTGCAAATAAGTTAGACATCTCGTCACATATTCTAGTACATCTCTATTCATACTTGGCCACCAATAATGAGACTTCAATTCTAGATACATTTTTGTGCTCTTAGGATGCATAGAATAAGGAACTTCATATGTTTCTCTCAGTATTTGTAACCTCAAGTCATCTGTACTAGGTACACAGAACCTATTCTAGTAATATAAACATCTATCTTCTATCAATTCAAACCTTATGGCCTTCCCTTCTTTAACTTTACCTACCATCTAAACCAATTGTTCATCATTCATCTATGTCTCCTTAATCTACTATTGAAAATTAGGCTTCACCTGTAACTCAGCTAGAATAGCATTTTTTAGAGTATACTATAGTTTGGCATTCATAGCTTTTTAGAGTTTCCATGAATTTTCTACTTAAAGCATTTACCATTATATTTGCTTTCCTCGAGAGGCAATCAATCAAATAGTCATAATCCTTTATTAGTTCTAAGCACCTTTTATATCTCAAGTTTAATTATTTCTGAGTGAGAAGGTATTTCAAGCTTTTATGATATGTTTAAATATAATTTTTTTTCACCATACAAATAGTGCCTCTATATTTTCAAAGCAAATACACTAGCGGCTTCCTCTAAGTCATGAGTAAGATAGTTCCTCTCATATGGCTTTAACTATCTTAAAGCATAGGCTACTACCTTTCCATCCTACATCAACACACACCCCAAACCATTCAGTGAAGCATCACTATATGTTGTGAAATCTCTATCCTGTTTAGGTTGAATCAAGATAGGAGCTTCTATTAATATCCTCTTTAATCTATCAAAACTTTCTTGACATTTATCATCCCATTCAAATTTCACATTCTTTTTAATCAATCTATTTAAAGGAGTAGCAATGATGGAAAACCCTTTTCACAAATCTCCTATAATACCTTACTAATCTTAGAAAACTTCTTATTTCTATCACATTCCTCGATGCTTCCCATTCTAACATTGCCTTCACTTTACTAGGGTTAACTCTAATCCCCTCTATTGAAACTATGTGCCCCAGAAATTCAACTTCACTTAGCCAAAACTCATATATATTGGGCTTGGCATATAGTTATTTCTCCCTCAGGGTCTGTAATATAACCTTGAGATACTATTCATGCTCTTCCTTGTTTTTATAACACTCCAAAATATCATTTATAAACACCACCAAAAATTGATCCAAATAAAGTTGAAAAACCCTTTCCATCAAGTCCATAAAGGCTACTGGTGCTTTGGTGAGCCCAAATGGCATCACTAAAAATTCATAATGCCCATATCGAGTTTTGAAAGTAGTTTTAGGAATATTAGCCTCTCTGATTCTCAATTGATGATATCTAGATCTTAGATCAATTTTTGAAAACACACCTGCACCTCTCAACTGATCAAAAAGATCATCAATTTTAGGTAATGGATATTTATTTTTCACAGTCACCTTTTTTAGCTGCCTATAATCAATTCACAGTTAGAGCGACCCATCTTTCTTATTCACAAACAACATAGGTACTCCCTTAAAGAGTTACACTAAGTTTAATAGAACCCTTGTCTAATAGATCTTACAGCTGTACTTTCAATTCTTTCATTCAGCGAGTGCCATCTAATAATGAGTAATAGATATTAGAGCTATACTAGGATATACCTCAATTTCAAAGTCAAGTTCTCTCTGAGGTGGTAAACCTGGTAACTCATTAAGAAATGCATCAAGAAATTCAGAAATAATCAGAATATGTTCAAGATTTAGGATAGAAGTATTAGCATCAATGGCATAACCTAGGTAAGCTTCACACCTCTTCCAAAGAAGTTTCTATGCTATAACAGTGGAGATAAGATTATTTAGAAGGCTTCTATCACCATCCACTATCACATTCTATCCCTTTATAGTTTTGAGGGTCAATTTCTTATGTTTATAGTCAATTATGGCTTGATGCTCAGTTAGCTAATCCATTCTAGTATCACATTAAACTCATGGAATGGTAAATCAATCAAATTAGTTGAAAAATTGATGTTCATGAATCTCTAGAGGACACTACCTATATACCCTATTTATAGTCACACTCTTTCCTATAGGATTACTAACTCTAATATCTATATCAACATGTTCAGGCTCTAACCCCCTATTCTATGCTTCATACATATGAATGACTAGAACTAGGGTTTAATAAAGCTAAAACTAGAATATTAAATAAATGAAAAGTACTAGTTATGATGTCTGGTGCTACAGCCTCTTCTTTAGCTCTCACTATATATTGTCAGGCTGGAGCACCAGCCTTGGATCTTATACCCTGACTAGCACTAGGTTGCTCTCCTCTATTTTACCTCTGACCCCTACTCTAAGGTGTAATAGTGGATGCCTGATTCTAAGCACCCCGGCTGTCTTTGAGGACACTCTCTTTTATAATTGGTCTCTAGCATAACAATTATAACACTCTTCTTTTTTGGCCAGTCTACATGGCCCCTAATATCTCTTCTAACAAATATTACTAGTCAGGGGTCCATTTTGATCATCTGCTGTGCTAGGAGCATTATTAGCTCGAGGGGGTAATCGAGGTCTACCTATAAAGGCTTGTCTAGATCTCTAGGATTGTGCCTATCTCTACCCTTGATACCTTAACTGAGACTGAGGTCTAAGTTGAGACTATGACTGTAACTGTCCCTTTCTTCTTTTCTTATTATTCTTTGACACTACATTGGATTGTCCCACAATGAATTCCCTCTTTTTCTTGAAGAAATCCCTCTTCTCTTGTATCATTTCTTCCATGTCATATTTAGTTGCCACCAATACTGCAAAATCTTTCCCTCTGGGGATTGCTATAAGCATTCTTAATTCTATATTTGGCCCTATTATGAATCTCTTGAATTTCTCTATTTTATTGGGAATGAACTCTTCAACATACTATAGTAGTCTATTAAAATCTTTCTCATACTATAACACTATCCTTCTTTCCTGCTTCAAATCAAGAAATTCCTATCTCCTCATATCTTCATATGAGTCAATTATGTATTTCTTCCTGAACTCCTTAAGGAAAAACTCCTAGGTCAAGTTTGTAGGTGCTTTTTCTCCTTTTGATAGTGTTCCACCAACTATAAGTTTCTTCCTGACGGAGATAAGTGGTACACTGGCAATTTTTTTTTGTATATTTCAAGTGCTCCAAAATTCTAAATGTTCTGTCTACCCAGTACTCAACCCTAGTAGTATCATCTTCCTTCCTCTTTAGGAAATCAATAACTCCCATTTTAGCCTTTCCAAGGGTGTTTTCTATGAAGGAACTAGTGGTAGAGGTGGTATAGGAGCTGGAGAAGTAGGTAGAGGTGGAACAACAACAGTAATATGTCTGGGCAAATCCATTATCTGTTGTAATAGAGTAGGAGATGCTTTTGCCTATTATTGCCTAAGCACTTATGGCTGTAGTTGTTATGCAACATCACTAGGTTCAGGTACTAATGCATTACCTACCCCCTGTATAGTTGAGGCTACAAAACTAGCCACTTCCTCAGCCTCTCCTTTAGGCACCTGATCAGCCATGTGCTTACTACAAAAAGAATAACCTATCAGCCTCGTATAGTGTGATAGTTTAGAGGAATATAATCCTAAAAAGTTACACTTATGTACACTACCTAAGAACATTAGACTAATGCTTTGATACCAACAAATGTGATGTCTCCTATTGGATTCCTAAAGAAACCTAATAAGCGGTGCACTTCCCACTCGGTCACCCATTCGAAAATTATCCACTAGGTTCATTCATTTCACTTTTACTAATTCCTTATTAATTGATTCAGCTTAACTCTACAACTAGTTCTACTTTTTTCTTGGCTTAGCTTAAGGTCAAGCCAACCTATTTATGCTAAGAAGAGGTCAGTTAAAGCTATTAAAATATTTCTTAAAATTTGAAAGCATGACGGCTATCTGGGTCACTATCCATAATTTTAAACCTATAAAAACACTTCAATAAACTCATATTGCATATCTTAGACCCACCTAGTCCCCCAAACAAGCAACCTACCTTTATCTATCTATTAGTTCATTAGCATAAGCCTTAGGCTATAATCAAATAATCTATAATCTAGAGCTTGAGGCTCATATACAAATCATCCAATAAACAAAGCCACACATTCACACAGTCTGATAGTTTATTTATTA
>CANXYI011017487.1:0-14017 GCA_948208565.1 Hura crepitans
ATACTTCTTAATGGCCATGTACATGCCTTTCTCCATATTCAATCACACATTCACATATCATAACATCATTCAAGCATGCTTATACACACACAAGGCAAATATCATGCAAACAAAGCCATGGCATGCCTTATACATGCCTCGGCCATATCAAGCACATATGTACACAAGCCTTTTTCATCACATTCACCATATATACCTATAGTACTATACCTAACATGCCAATTCCCATACAATATACCATAAAAAGTTACCACACACCTAGCCTACACTCTAAGGCAAGCTCTCGACCAACCATAGCTTAATAATAACAATTCCATTTTTCCCCACAAAAAAGCACAATGAATGCATTTTTATGTCAAACACCTTAGAAAATCATACCATTCCCACCATGATTAAGCCATACACACCACACACACTCACACCATCCATTCGACATAGTGAGGATATACTCTTCCCAATCATTCTTTTCATTAAATCACTATTTAAGTTATTCATTCCACACATAATTAGTATAAGCACAAGCCTAATTCATAATAACACATACTTTAACCATGAATTCATTATCTTCTATACAAGGTTTCTATAACTTTTACACATGAAATCTAAGTTACAAACTTCCAATGCTTTAAATTCACTTACCTCTCTAACAAAAGAGGCATATCCAACACTTCTACCTTGTAAATGGCCTTATTTGCCCCTTAATTTTCTTCCTTCTCTATGCACGCTCTTCCACTTTGAAAATTCATAAAAAATTCAATAAGTCTTAAAATAAAAATCAAAGATTATAGGCATTCTTAGAATGGTAAAATCCTCTAGGAAAAAAATTAAAAAAGGAGGAAATATTTACACACAAAGAGTTTATTTCCAATCACCCTTTATATACACTTATATGTTTCTTTAATTTCTTTGAGCTCTATAGACTTCTATGGCCTCTAATCCCTTTAAAGATCAATTTAGAACATGTTAAGGGAATTTTTTTAGGGAAATTAGGGTTGTTTTAGCTTTGAGAAGAAATAAAAATTATGAATTGAAGGTGAGAGTGGTGTCAAGAACAAAAAAAGAAGAAAGGAGGAAAATGGGTGGGTGGTGGGGTGGCAATGCCAAGTGGACATCTAGGTGCCACCATGGGATTTTATAGTGGCTGAGGTAGCATTGGTGGGGACACATGCCACGCGAGCATCTCAAAATTGCTCGATTTTAGTAGAAACTTTACGGAATTTTTTAAAATCACTCAGACCTTCAAAAATTGTTGTGCTTGTTTTAAAAATCCAATATTAGTCCTATTTAAAGGCTTGCAAAATTTCACAGCCAAATTCCCTTGACAGGATAATTAAATTACTACATCAATTTATATGCAAAACTCAAAATTAACAAAAACTTACAAACAATCTTAGAATTTAAAAATTCCTTCACCAATGGACTATAAGGAGTTTTTGACCTTTGGGTATGATATTTTAAGGTCTATCCTAGCACATCCCAAATCATTCTTGGCTCGAATCCATCTGAGCCTATGACTAATAAATTACAGTATAAAATTATTTATTAGTTCTATTAAATCATTAAATTAAGCCATTTTCATCATTTTCAAGCCCATCAAAGTTTCATGACTAGTACACCCCGCATCGAGCCTCGTGAAGGTGACCCTTCACTCCGAGCACACTTTTTAAGCCTCGAAGGTACTGTTCACAGAGCCTTAACTTACGAGCAATACAATTCTTCCCCTCTTAAGAAATTTCATCCTCCAAATTACCTGAAGTAAACATATATGGATATTGACTCTTCATTTACTCTTTAGGTTCCCATGTGGCTTCTTCTACATTATGATGCTTCTAAAGAACTTTAAGTAGAGGAATGTTTTTATTCCTTAACTACTTCACTTCTTAAGCTATAATCTGTATTGGTTCTTCATTGCAACTCAGGTTCGACTATACCTCAATGTCTACTACTACAATTATATGGGATGGATATAATCTATACCTTTTAAGCATTGAAACATCGAACATATCATGTATCTATTATAACTTAGGAGGTAAGGCTAGCTTGTATGGTAGTGGTCCCACTCTCTCTTTAATCTTGTATGGTCCAATAAATCTAGAACTCAACTTCCCCTTTCTCCTAAATCTAAGTACTTTCTTTTATAGGGATACTTTTATAAATACTTTCTCACCTACAACATATTCAATATCCCTTCAGCTCAAGTAAGCATAGGACTTCTAGCTATTAGTTGCAACTTTCAATCTCTCCTTGATAACTTTTAATTTTTTTATCTACATCTCTAATTAGATCAACTTTTGAGATATTATTTTCCCTAACTTCACTCTAGCACAATGCCCAAATTAACTTGATAACTATTATTATATACAAACTTAGCTAAGGACATGTATTAGTCCCAACTACCTTTAAACTCAATGGCACAGCTACAGAACATATCCTCAAGTACCTGTATCACCCTTTTCTAATTATCCATCTATTTGAGGCTGGAAAGTTGTAATATAAGTCAGCCTAGTACCTAATACCTAATACAATTTCTTCCAAAAACTAGAAGTGGAGTGAGGATCCCTATTTGAAATAATAGCCATAGGTATACAACGAAGTCTAACAATCTCATCAATGTACAACTTAGCTAGTCTTTTTAGTGACTAATCTATTATGAATGGAATAAAGTGAGTTGTCTTAGTCAGTTTGTTAATAATCACCCATACAGTATCACACTTATTCCTAGTCGCTGGCAATCCTATCACAAAGTCTATTATCACTTTATCCCCTTTCCATTCTAGTATTTCTATAGGTTGTAGCAGTCTAAAAGGAACCTAATGCTCAACTTTTACATAATGGCACATCAGACATCTTGCTACATATTCTGCTATAACCCTCTTCATACCTAACCACCAATATTAAGACATCAAATCCATATACATCTTAATACTACCAGGGTGCATAAAATAAGGTGCTTTATGTGTCTCCTTCAGTATCTGTTGTCTCAAGTCATTTGTACTATGTATATATAACCTACCCTGATAATACAAACATATATCCTCACTTAACTCAAATCATGTTGCCTTCCCTTTGTAACCTTTCCCACAATCTATCTCAATTGCTCATCAATCACTTGAGCTTCTTTTATTTGTTGCCTGAGATATGGTTTAATCAGAAGTACAATTAGAATGGCATTTTCTCCTGTATATTATAGTCTAGCATTCATGGCATTCAAAGTTACCATGAATTTTCTACTCAAAGCATCTGCTACCATATTAGCTTTCTCTAGGTGGTAATATATCAAATAATCATAATCATTAATCAGTTTTAACCATCTTCTTTGCCTTAAGTTTAAATCCCTCTAAGAAAGGAGATATTTTAGGCTCTTGTGGCAAGTAAAAATGTAATACTTCTCGCCATACAAGTAATACCTCTAAAATTTCAAAGCAAACACTATGGCAGCTAACTTTAAATCATGAGTAGGGTAGTTCCTCTCATATGGCTTCAACTATCTTAAAGCATAAGCTACCACTTTTTTGCCTTCTTAAATCAACATGCATCCTAACCTATTAAGTGAAGCATCATTATACACCATAAAATCCTTACCCTATTTAGTTTGAATTAGGGCAGGAGCTTCTGTCAACGTCTTCTTTAACTTGTCAATTCTATCAACATCTTATTTAACTTGTCAAAACTCTCTTCACATTTGGCATCGCACTTAAACTTCACATTCTTTCTAATTAATCTAGTTAGAGGTGCTCCTATCATCGAAAATCCTTTCACAAATCTTATGTAGTACCCAATTAAACCCAACAAACTCTGTATCTCTATCACATTCCTCTGAGGTTCCTATTCTAACACTTCTTTAACCTTGCTTTGGTCTACTCTAATACCTTTTACTAACACTACAAATCCCAAAAATGCTACTTCATTTAGCTAAAATTCACATTTACTCAACTTGGCATGTAATTGCTTCTTCCTCAAAGTCTGTAACACAACCCTGTGATATGGTTCATGTTCTTCTCTTGTGCTAGAATACACTAGGATGTCATTAATAAATACGACCACAAACTAATCTAGGTAGGGTTGAAATACACAATTTATTAAATCTTTAAAAGCTACTAGGGCATTAGTGATCCTAAATGGCATCACCAAGAACTCATAATGCCGATATCGAGTCCTAAAAGCAATTTTAGGAACATCAACTTCCTTTATTCACAATTGGGAATACCCAGATCTCTAATCAATTTTTGAAATCACATTTGTACTTCTCAATTGGTTAAAAAGATCATTTATCTTTGGTAGGGGATATTTTTTTTCACTATTACTTTATTAAGCTATCTATAACCAATGCACAATCGAAAGGACCCATCCTTCTTCTTCACAAATTGAATAGGGGCTCCCTAAGAAGAAGTATTAGGTCTAATGAACTCTTTATCTAACAAATCTTGCATCTATAACTTTATTTCTTTTAACTCAGCATGTGCTATCTTATACGAGGTAATAGACATAGAAGTTGTACCAGGATACATCTTAATCTCAAAATCAAGCTACCTTTATGTAGGTAACCCTGGCAACTCATCAGGAAACACATAAGCAAACTTAAAAACTATAGGGATTTATTTAGCCATTAGGGTGGAAAGTAGTTGTATCAATGACATGTGCTAGGTTAGCCTTACACCCTTTTCAAATGAGTTTTCTTGCTGTAATAGTTGAGATGAGGTTATCTAGAAGGTGTTTCTCACCTATAACTATCACTTTCTATCCTTCTACAGTCTAGAAGGTTAGCCTCTTATCTTTACAATCCACTATAGCTCGGTGTTTAGAAAAGCAATCCATTCTCAAAATTACATCAAACACATGGAAAGGTAACTCAATCAAATCCATAAGAAATAAACATTCCTAGATTACTAAGAGACACTACCTATACACCTTATTCGCATTCACACTATGTCCTATAGGATTACTAACTTTAATGTTTATGTTCACATGCTCATATTTTAGTCCACTATTATGTCTTTTTATGGTGTATACATAAGAATGTGTAGATCCTGAGTCTGTCAATGCCAAAACTAAAACATTAAATAATTAAAACATACTAGTAATGACATTTAGGGTTATTGCTTTTTCTCTTACCCTGATAGTATATTGCCTCACTGGTGTATGGGCTTCTAATCCTATCCCCTAAGTAGCATTAGATTGATTCCCTCTGCCTTACCTTTGTCCTCTACTCTAAGATGCTACTATATATGCATAAGTACGGGCACCCTCTGGCCATTTCTGATGACACTTTCTCTGATAATGATCTTAGGCACCACAAGTAAAGCATTCTCTCTTCTTATTCAACTAGCACTACCCCCAATGTCTCTTGTTGCATGTATTGCAAGTCAAGGATCCATTTAAGTTACCCACCAATCCTGGAGCACTAGTAGTTCATGTAGGTGATCAAGATTTAACTATAGAAGCCTGCCCAGATCTCTAAGATTGTGTCTACCTTTATGCCTAGTGCACTAATTGAGATTGAGATGGTGTTTCCCTTCTTCTCTTACTACCACCTGAAGCTGTACTCGACTACCTAGTAGTGAACTATCTCTTCCTCTATAAGAAGACCCTTTTCTCCTGTACCATCTATTTCATATCATATGCAAATGCTACTAATACATCAAAATATGTCACCCTTAAATTAGCTATTAGCATTCTCAACTCTACATTCAAACCTTTCTAAAATCTCTTACAGTTCTCCTGTACATTAGAAAAGAGCTTCTTAGCATATCTGATTAGTCTACTAAAATCCTTCTCATACTTTGACACTATCCTCCTACCCTATCTCAAATATAGGAACTCCTACCTCTTGTTATCCTTGTAGTATTTTACAATATAGCTTTTTTTGAACTTTACCAAGAAGAACTCCTAAGTGAGATCTGTTACTACCTTTCTATTCTCAATAGTATCCCACCAGTGGAATCCATTTCCCTAAAGGAGAGAATTTGTACACTTCAAGCTACATTCCTCTAAACATTCAAACTATTCCAGAATTCTAAAGGTTCTCTCCTACCAGTACTCTACTCGTGCTATATTGTCCTCCTTTGCACCTAATAAATCTACAGTTGTTATCTTTTTAATCCTTTTTAATGGTCTCTTTTGTAAAAGAGCTAGTGGTGGTATAGGTACTAGAGTTGGTGGAGAAGGTAGAGTAATAACTATAGAAGTATGTCTGAGTAGATCCACTATCTTTTGTAATAGTGCTGGGGATCTTATGTCTATGGTTGTGCTTATGGCTATTGCTACTGTATAGCATCACTAGGTTATAGTATAGTTGTACTGCCAACTCCCCCTTAAATAGTTGTTGGGGCATAATTAGTCACTTTCTCTCCCCAGTCTTCGAGTATTTGATCACTCATCTCGTTAGACTACAAAAAGAAATAGAACCTATTAGCCTCATTATAGTGTAGCAGTTTAGAGAAAACAACCTTTGACATTAGCACTCATGTAAGACACCTAAGAATATATAACATATGCTCTGATACCACAAAATGTGACACCCCCTATTAGACTCCTGAAGAAATTTGATAGGCGATGCACTACCCGTTAGGTCACCCATCCTAAAATTGCAGCAAGGGTGAACTTCTTAACACTTTTGGATTGTTTTAGAAGTTTATCATATATTACTTAGATTATTAGTCTTATCCTTAAAAATGTTTTTATATGATATGATAGACTTAGAAAATCCATATACAGACATTCTAAGTGTTACAAAAAATTGGGTAGCATAATGGCTACCTTGTGACATACCAAAAAAAATTTTCCACCTATAAAAGAACTTCTATAAATAACAACATCATTCTACCTATTTTTAGACCCTTCTAGTCCCTCAGTCAACATCAGCACACATTAATCATACATTAGAAATGCACATAGGGCCTCCAACCTATAGATATCAAAAGCATCAAGCAAGTTACATAGATAAAACACCTATTTATATACATCTCATATATCCTTTATATATACATACATAAGCAACTTTTAAGCATGATGAACTCATACCTATAGTGTTTTACATGAGTGCTATCTATAGAACAAAAGAGAAAAACTTTATATACCCTTTAAAATTATGCTGCTACACTGCATGATCTTCATTGCTGGACTATTTATCTTTACAACCTATGCACCATAACACTAGTACACTGAGTATGAAACTCAACAGTGAATTTCAAGCATTTTAAAAATATTATATGTAATAGCTCACATTTAATGATAATAAGATAGTCAATTTGTAGTGTGTGGGTGGTATACCAGGTAGTTCATGCAATTCAAGTGATTTATCATATTTTTAATATAATTACCAAAATACCACTGTGATAATTTTAATAAAATTAATTATGCAATAACTTGGCATTGATTAATTTTGTATATTAATTCCAATTAGTTTGATAGGCTTAACTAGATAGACTGCACCTAAGACATTAGACCTAGAGGGAACTAAAAAGTTGTACAATGGCCTATATTTTCGGCCTTGACTACTGCACCGGCCTGGTCTAATAGTAGGGATTAACTCACTTGAACCTCCTAATAATAGACAAGAGATTGTAAGGATCAGTCTATAGACCACCTAATATCTCAAATAACTCAACCACCAATCATATTATGGATAGGAGGGATCAGTCTGTAGACCTTTAAATATCTAGGAATCATAGTAAACTTCAATGGATAATAGGGATAAGTTTGTAGACCTTTTAATATCTAGATAATCAATAATATCATACACTTCTAAAGGATAACAAAGATTAATTTGTAAACCTCCCAATATCTAGAAAAATAACAATAATCATCTTGCATCTGCTAATCCCTAATTTAATAAGTCAACCCATCTAGTGGGTGTCTAATTAATAGGCCATAAGACTTTGTCTGAGGTTCATCTATTTACTAGTCATCATTTTATAATATTTAGAAATAAAAAATAGACAATTTGACAATGAAAATTCAACCTAAACAATTATAAGTCATTTTTTGTCAAATCAAATAGTGACAGTCATTTTTTCTGAGCCATTTTAGGCCACTATCTTAAGCATAATTAAGTTCACAATAAGTCTTGTCTAAGCCATTATTTTAATCTAATTATATCCATGTTTAGGGTACTCTTAACTCTAGGTGTCCCGAGTCATTTTCTCTAGACAATTCTAGGTCATTTTCCATTTTTCCATATGCTATTTTAAGTCACAAATTAAGTACTTTTATGCCAATTTTTAGTGTCATTTGCACTCATATAGATACACATTCATAGGCCTGAAGCTAACCTTAACTATATATCTCAAACAACCTTAAAAGTTGCTTCAATTAGTTCCATATAAATCTTATAAATATGTCCCAAAATTAGGTGCCGTTTTCACTTTCCTTATTCAACCATTTCCTAACTTTAAATGACATCCCAAATTCCATACATTTCATGCCTTATTACTCATGCATATTAACCAAACTCATGCCAAGTGTACATTACACAAATCATGCTAAATGTACCATGCCAATCACACATACACATGCAATGCCATACCTTACTTTTTATGCCAAAATTGCCTTGTATACCTTTCGACCAATAGTTCCCAATGGCCATGTACATGCTTTTCTCCATATTCAGTCACACATTCACATATCATAACATCATTCAAGAATACTAATACACACCTAAGGCAAATATCATGTAAACAAAGCATGGTATGCCTTATACATACCTCGGCCACATTAAGCACACACATACACAAGCCCTTTTCATCACATTCAGCACATATACCCATAGTACTATACATAACATGGCAACTTTAATACTACACATAGTGCACCGAGGCTTCGAGAACTATGTCTCAAGACCCAAAAAGGACACCTGACGTGTTGAGTCACTAGCACAAGTCTCAAGCTAAGGCACACTACCTGATAAACTTTATTGTCTTTAAAAATGGGGAAAATTACCTCAATTAAAAATCAAGTAAAACTAATAAATTAAATTAGGCCATAAACTAGTGCGACGTGGACCTAAATCGAGTTGGGCCTGTAATAACGTAGGATGAGCCCAGATGGACACAAAAATATCACATCCTGAAGGTTCAAAATTGTAATGAATCTAGTGGCAAAGGAATTTTAATATTTTGAGGTCACTTGGAATTTTTACTTAAACCTAGCAGAACTACAATTTTCCTCGAAATAGTGGTAGCATAGTTCTCGAAGGAATTAGGCTATGAAATTTGACATACAACTAAATAAAGGTTAATAAGGATTTTAGAAATAAATGTGATAATTTTTTGAGATTTGAGTAACCGTATAAGGATTCCTGAAGTTCTATTGTAAACTGAATTATCCTAAAATGCCAAATTTTTAATTTGCCTACTTACTAATGGAATTTTGCTATGAAATTTTGTAGGCATGAGATTGGGATCAAATAAAGATTTTAGGTATAAATGGTGTATTTTTTTTATGGTTATGTGGTTTTTAAAAAATCCCCAAAGTTGGCAACCTCTACATTCGAAAAACCATGTTTCGAGACTCTCTAGGGCTATGTATCATGACTCGAGGCATCCTTACATTCACTTACTAGATAAAGAATATGGTTGGCCTCTAGGTGGATACCTGGCCACCATTTCTTTCCCCATTTTGTATTTTTATTCACTCTAATTTCTCTTAGAGATTCTATCCACATTAAAGACAACATTTCCTTTCTTTTTTTAGGATGTCTAGCCTTATTTCTCCTCCCTTGAGACCACTAAGAACTTTGCAAATAGTACCCATTGAAGTGTGAAAGAGGTGGCTCCCCTTAGCAAGCAAGAAAGGAAATAAAAAGTGGAAAGGGATTGTATAAGATTTTATGGACAGCAAGGAAACTCCATTTTAGAGTAAATTAACTTCCCCTAGTTTTACTATGGTCCTTAGAAACTCTTTCTTCCCTAAGAATACTTCTATATTAAGCTTTAATAATTAGTAATGTATAGGTGTTGATGGTTTTTAAGGAGCAAGATGCAAGGGGCAATAAAAGGAAATATTTCATTGAAGGAGGGAGGAGGACTTCATGATGGTTTAAGAGAAAAATGGTTATTGGATTTCTAGGGAAAGTAACGAGGTATGTGGATTTAATTTATAAGATACATGCCTTTCTTTTTCCTTACTAATTTTGTGATGAATAAAAGGTGTAAGATTGGTAGAGAAAGTAAAAGTAATGTAGATGTAAAATAACTATGATCAGCCTTAATTGAGTATATATGGAATGATTTGCTTTATGGGAGATATGCATGAGATTTGAGGGATTGTCCTCTTCTCTATTTTGTGTCGAAATAAAGGTATTTCTCGTTTGAATTTTAATAATCTGTTCAGAGTAATTTAGACTAATAATGCATGGTGTTATGGGCTATGATTATGTTTGTGTCATGAAAGAATAGGTGTTATTCAGTAGTGAGCAAATGATAAAAAAACAAAAATATATGAAAGTCCTGGAAACACATCAAATAGTGGGTTGGAATGTTGTGATTTTTGTGGCTTGTGTATGGGGCATAAGGAGCTACAGTAAGGGTAGTTTACATGTTCACCTAAGAAAAAGAGGTGTGTATGTGTGATATGTAGTGTAAATGGGATGGTAAAAGCTAGAATTGTGTTTTTTGCATTATGTGTGGGGTTAAAGGGTGAATTAAAGAATATTGGGTGATATTGGTATACATTGAGAGCAGAGGGATGTGCTTAAAAGTGCTAGTCTTAAGCATTAAATTGTTAAAACAATTTAAGTGTAAGTGTGTGTGTGTAATGTGTTATGGAAAGATGTGAGGTAAAGTGTTGTTCAAGAAAAAAAAGAGGCACTAAAATGTGAGGGTTATTATGTAGAACTATAAAAATGAATCATGATAAAGTGGGCTTAAGTGAAATTTAAATAACCCAAGGCATGCTAGTGTGTGTGGTGCGTAGGTGAGGATAGGAACTAGATAGAATAGGAAAAATATCCTAAAAAGGTGACTTAATTGAATAATGTATTGCTTACTTATTGATGACCGTGGCTGAAACATGCAAGGATATTAGTTATTATGTGTTGTTCTTAAATGATTGGTTGTAATTCTTTTTGCTAGCTCAAGGACCTATAATATGTGAGTAAACAACTCAAAGGAAATATGCCCTATGGATATACAAATATAAAAGGGCCAAGAGGTGCATGAAACCCTAAACAGAATGCATTAATTTGAGATACAAAAGCAATGTAATTAAAATGATAATGGATATGTTCTATCAAAGGGACTAATAAACTTATGTGTTGAGTGAAATGATATAAGATGGCAAGTATGACATAATGAACATGATTTTATGATGCAAAAGACATAGATATAGAGTAAATATGGTAGGGAAATAGTTAAGTAATAACAATGAAAAGCTCATGCTAAATTAATTTAAACAAAAAGGAAGGAAATATCATAAGATTTTTGGAATGTAAGTGATTACATAAATTTATGTAAAATATAGAGTGGCAATAAAATGAAGCTAAGGAAATTTAGATTATCTTAAAGGTCATTTGGAAACAAAAATAAATTCGGCTTCGAGACTACGATTAATTGAAATTGAGATATTTAAGCCTATGAAGGCTAATTGTTGGGCATGGAATAGGCTATGAAAAATAAATGCCTAGAATTTTATTGCTGTAGGCTTATAAATATGATAGAAAATTTATGGCCACTGGGCATATGACAAAGTTAAATCCTCAAGACATGACCTATAATTGTCCAAAGAAAATTTCTACATAAGAAATTATGAGATTAAGTAAATAACCTTAAACTCATTTATGAGTTGAACTTAAATTGGGCATATAAAAATAGACTTCAAATTTTTTAGCAGGACTCAAATATGACCTGTAACTATCTAGGTTAATTTTCAACTAATAAAATAAATTTATATCTTACTGTTAAACCTTTTTAAATATTATTAAATGTTGATCAATAAGAAAGTGAACAAGAAATTGAGACAGATAGCCCATTAGTTAGACACCCACTCGATGGGTTGACAAGTCGACTTAGGGATTAGAAGCTACTATACTATCTAATTTCTAGATAAGGACGGTGTAGTAGTTGAGGTCTATTATGGGGCCCTTATACTAGTTTGTTAGGCAGACAATCATGTTATTTGCACATATGGTGCCATTATTAGACTATGTTGATGTAGTGGCATAGGTCTGTAATTGGGCCATTGCATTAGTTTGGAAGGCAGACCACCACATGGCTAGCATACATTGTCTGAACATTAGACTATGTTGGTGTAGTGGTACAAGTCTATAATTGGGCCACTACACTAGTCTATGAGGCAAACCACCACATAGCTAGAATACCTTGTCTGAACCTTAGACTATACCGGTGCATTGGTGCAGGTCCATAATTAGGCCACTGTACTAGTCTATGAGGCAGACCACCACATGTCTAACATACCTTGTCTAAACATCAGACTATGTCAGTGCAGTGGCATAGGTCGACCACTGCATAGTTTTATTTTCCCTCATTAGTCTAGTGTTTCTTAGGTGTAGTCTATCTAGTTGGGCCTATTAAATGATCTAAATGTGAACCTTGATAACAATTAATTAATCGAATAATCATATAAATTATTTAAACAAATTAGTTTAATGACTAAAAAGAAATAATTAATGAGAGGGATGAGAACTCACTTTAGTTTTAACTAAATGTTGCATATTCAATAGACTGAGAAATGTGGTGGACTAAAATCCAATTAATAATGATTTGATTTAAATATGATAACAATGGTTTGGCTAAAAGTTATTTAACTGAAGAAAATCCCATGTCTACATGATATAGAATAATAATAATGATATGTTTAATTTCTAATGACTGGTTTGGGAATTAACTTTACCATGACTTGACCTGGGAGAACCTCCTAACTTAACTTTGATATGAATGCTGAGTAAGTGTGATGTCGGCCACCCATTCCATACACTAGACTGAAAAGCAAACGCGTATAATGTATAACGGTATCTAAAATCTGTATACAGAAACCTGACCCAATTAAAACTTTTTGTTAGTTAAGACTTTTTTAAAACTCAAAAAGATATGAAAATGTGAAAATAGTTTTAGCATGCATTATTAAGTAACTAGTGGGATTATCTTGTCAAAATTCTAACAGCATAACAGCTATACTAGGAAACTTTCTCAAATAGTACCTACTATCAAAACACTTCAATAATCATTATACGACAATTTCTCAACCACTTGGGTCCTCCTAACCTTCTAAATTCATCGAAACAACATATCACATACAACAGAGCCTTAAGCTTGTCAAAACATTATATAAAATCTCAATGGGGCCTCAGGCACCCTTAATAGCACTCATCACATGTAGAAGCAATAGATATCATACAAGTCCTGTAATGTAATTTAAAATAATGTATTAAAGGTTTGCAAAACAATATATCACTTAAAGTTACAAAACCAACTCATTTACAATAATTAGGCCTAATCCCTCTATTGGATAATAAGAGTACTATAAATGCTATGCTATCGCTACACATTTACAAAAGAAATAGAATATACCTAGAGGGCAATTCACTATGTCTCTTACGCTGTAGAGGCTTTAACTCTATTCTATACTTTTCTACAACCTATGAATTGCAAAAATAAGCAATGTGCTAAGCTTAAAGCTTAGTAGTCTAATCACTTTGGCATGCACATTTATATTTAATCAATCATGCATTGATCATACATTAGCAAGAGTCATTATGCTAAAATAACTTGCATATTACACAACATGCAATAATCACGGGATACGCCATATACATAATCCTATACCGTGTATAACAAACAATAGGCTTAAGAATATGATCATCACACAGTCAGTATAAAAATCCATACATCATACTTTATTTACATGCCATGAAGACGAGGTCAAAAATCAAGCTATATTACTTCATCATTAACTATGACACTTATTAGTTTAATTAATGCCTATAATATCACTTCAACTATCCAAGGCTAAATAGTGAATTCATGATATCATGCTCGAAGGCTCATGAAATCATGTCTGAAGG
>CANXYI011017624.1:0-10141 GCA_948208565.1 Hura crepitans
CACACAATATTAGCTTAGTTATACACTTAGTCCATCAAATTACACACGTAAACCACCTAATCTACCAATTCCATACAAGGTTCCTAAGCATCTTTCATGGCAACTCAACTTTACATGCATTAAATGGATTAGACTTACTTACCTCACCACCAAATGAGTTGAAATCTACCCTTCTAGCTTAAAGAAAACCACCAAATCCTCTCTTTAGGCCTTGCCTTCCATACACGCCATCCTTCCTTAAAAAATCTACCCAAGTTCACACACTTATCCAAATCAAATTCCAATCATATGGCTATTCATAAAATTATCAAATCCCCTAGGAAATAAAATAAAAAGGGCTAAAACAATTACACATAAGAAGTTACCCTTTGTAGTCCTCTTTGTTAACACTTTAAGCTTCCTTGAATTTTCTTCAGTTCTAGCAACTCCTAAGGCCTCCAATACCTTTATAAATCCTCACATGTTAAGGTGATTTTTGGTGGCAATAGACTCAAGAAAAAGCTTGAAGAAGGTGATAAAAATGGTGTTTTTGGCTGAAAAAAGGCATTGGCTGTAATAAAGGGAGAAAGGAAGAAGAAAGGTGGAAAATGAGTGGATTTGTTCAAGTGGCAATCCATATGTTACCTTGGCCTTTTTATAATGACTAAGGTGGCAAGGGTAGGGCTTACACGCCTTACGAATAACCTAAAAAAGCTCAATTTTGGCATAAAGTTTGGGGAATTTTTATAAATACTCGGACCTCCAAAAATTATTATGTTTATTTTAAAAATCCTTAATTGACCCCATTTAGGGTCTCATAAAATTTCACAGCCAAATTCCACTGACAAGATAGTTAACCAACTACCTTAGTTTATGTGTAAAACCTTAAAGTTTAGAAAATTTTGCAAATGACCTCGGAATTCAAAAATTCTTTCACCAATGGACTTAAGGAAATTTTTAACCTTCAGGGTGTGGCATTTTCAGGTCTATCTGGGCACATCCTAGGTCATTCCTAGCTCGACCCCATTAGAGCCTACAGCCCACTAGGTTAAAACTTAAAATAATTTATTAGTTCTGCTAAATCATTAAATTAGCTCAACTTTATCATTTTATGGCCCCTCAAATTTTTATGACCAGTACCCTTGCCTCGAGCCTCATGAAGGTGACCTGGCACTTCGAGAACACTTTTCAGCCTCAATGGTACTTTTCATAGAGCCTTGAGTTACGGGCATTACAATTGCAACAACATGATTGTGAAAACATGAAACTTGACATAAAACGAGCATACCATAAAATTTCTTTTAAAACATTTTGAGATCCTTATTAAGTCATATCCATTAGCATCATGCTTATATAGTGGGTTTAAGTGCCAAAGTTTTAGCAGGATAATGGATGTCAATGTTTTATCCAAAATTTTTTCTATAAAGAAAAAATACTTCCATATACCATCAAAACCTCAACATATATCCAAACTTCAAAATTTCTCATCATCAAAATCATTCTCATGCACATACACACATTTATCCATATTGTGACACCCTTTACCTGGTTCGGACGTTGGCCAGTCTTTAAGCCCGAATAAGGTGTGTATGCATATCGAGATATCCAAAACTCATTCTAATTCTCTTTTCTTATTGTAAAATATTTTTATTAAAAACATTATTTTGAAAATACATGTTTTTAAAATCTTTTTCAAATAGTGTTACACATTCAAAATTGGGAATCATCATGCTAAAATTCTTATAGCATAATGGCTATATCGAGCATTATCCCAAATTTTGAATAATAACCTACATAAGAAAATCCATTTCTATAATCATTCCACACACTTCTCCAAACTCTATGTGATCCTCATATCACTCTAACAACACACAAATATAACACATGATATCTTAACCTCAATAAGAGATATCATACAACACAGTATGAATTTTCATAGTAAAATAAGGCTTACACATTTTGAAATCCAAAAAAAACCTTTAGTTACAAATTAGATATAAATTAGGCCCATCCATTTACATTATACATTTTAGCACAACTTATACATAACAACTATTCAATATAAACAATCTTTACCAAAAGAAAGCCTTTTTTTTATAGGTCTTGATATCCTAAGGCTTCAAGTTTCAAATTGTAGTCTTTTTGCCTGTGCATCATAAACAAATAACACATTGATCTAATGTTTAGTGGTGTAATCAAAATAACATGTGCTAAAATTATTTTAATATATCATTGGTATGTGCCATTCATTTACACACATAATTGATTTAGACATTGCATAATATTCATGCAAATGATGTTAAGATGTAATTATGATTAATTTGACATACATCATGGACAATGATATCCATATCATGCATGTATAGCAAAACAACCTATAAATCATCAATTCATCAAATTTAACCATTTCATCATCAAACATGCACTTATATGTCATATTTAAGGTTATAACATGTATTATCGGTTTAATTTATTGTTTGCCTTATTATGTTAACTTATGCCCATGAGGAAAACCACTAACTTATGGATAACAGGATCATAACTTGTGCAGTGGCCCACATTTTAGAGTTATTGATTGTTACACTAGCTAAAAATAGATTGTGTATTAGTTTCTCCCCATAGGACCTTGTGACGACACTTGCATGTGCTTATGTAGTGGTTTCCCCTAATGGGACCTTACAGCTGCACCCATGTAAATTTGAAGATCTTAGCACATATATTTGTGGGTAAGACTAAAAGTGAACCTTTGGATTATTATTTAAGTATTGAAGCACCCTAGTAGCTGCTATATCCCTTAGCTTACCAATCAATCTATCCATTTCCTAGGTTGTTACATCTCATGGGCTAAAAACCTTTATTTTTTTAGTTTCACCATATTAAATAATCATATATAACTTTCAATGAAATCAATTAGTTTCACCTTATGACTAAAACAATTTATTTTTAATGAAATCATTATTTTAGCATTCATGGTCATTTTAAAACACCATTATGCCATATTTGTGCCATATGCACAACCAATCACAATATCTATCTCATTTATAGATTTTTAGCATGCATTATGCATACATGTATTTAACTAAGGTCATAAATCCATTTAGGACAATTTATGGCTTCATGTTAATCAAAATTTTATTATATGGCATAATATGTTTTAAAGAACTCTTTTTAAGCTCATTTCAGGTTTAACCCATATTTTGGTCATAAACCTTATTTCTTCATGCAAGTAATTACATTTGAAATCAACATAATGAATGAAATACGTACACATTTCAATATACACAATTTATGAGCCATTATACATATGCATACTTATAAGGCCATTCGGCCATGTTAACTCACATAGGCATCATTATCTTCATCAACATCCATGTACATAGTCATATTCCATAACATATCCACACACAATTTAAGCTTAAGGCATCAAAATTAATAAGTCATATGCCATGTAAGGATTTCAGCCACTAGGTCATTTTGGCCTTCGATATGTAGTTTTACAAAATCATACTCATTTAGTGTAATCTTTAGGACCATTGTTCATGTTTAACACATATTGCTTATTTATCACATTATATGGTCACAAGCACTTGTATGCATACATGATATTTTATTACCATTCACTATATCTAATCATACCAACAAAATATCTTAATAATGCCTAAATAACCTTATTAAATGCCAATGAAAATTTAAAATATAAACCCCTAATATAGCACTTAGCCCATTCAACCAAAGCTCACAAAATGGCCATACATTGCACATTCAACTTGTACATTAAGCACACATAATTATTAGACATAAAAACATGAAAATGCTCACTTTAGCACAATATAGTCATTTTTCCCATTTTATGTCCATTTGGACCAATTATACACATCTTGAGCAGATAACATTTCTAAAGCATTTATTCATTTTCACTAACATATAATTATGTCAAATAATTAAATCAACCTCAATTTAGGCTCATCTAACCTTAATTATAAATTAAGCCACTTAATCTTAATTATACTCCATATTAAGCATCTCATAACACATTAGGCACAATTTTTTGCATATTCACTTGATCAAAATGAGTTTTAATCATTTCAAACACTTTAACATTCATTTAATAAGCCATATATCCTATTAAATACATGTCATTAATGGCATAAGTCATAATAAATCATTTATCACATAATACACATAATATGGAAATTAGTGATTGTATATAAAATTTCACATTCTATTTCTACTACACATACCAAAATGGTTGAGAGGGAACCTTAAGACTCATCTACACCTTTGCCTTGACTTTATCTCGATTCGCTTTGAAAACCCCTAACATAAACCATATAAAACATTAAAAAACCATTAAAAAAATCAACCAATGCTTCAAAAATTAATCTAAGACCATATTACATCTCTTGGGTACCACTAGTATTTAATAAAATAATAGATGTCAAAAATTCTTACCCAAACCCGAGTGGGTTATTATTCACATAATAGCAAAATTGAAACTTTTGAGCAACCTTTTGTAGAAATTCCACTTTCTAGAGGTGTTTTATGGCATAGAGATTCTATAGAGATTATGATATTTTTACTGGGGCCAAGAGTGGTTAGTGAAGTCACCACCTAGCCTCTACACTAAAACCTTTGATCTTCTGTACCAGAAAGGTTTAGAATTTTAGATCTTATTTATGCCCTAATAATATGTTATCCATGTATATTGTAATGTTTATCAGTCCCTTATCAATCAAGCATGCATCATTCTTAATTTAAATTGTATCACTATTTCATGTAAGAAAGTAAATTGCAATATTTACGAAATATAATACATATATGTACATCTAAAAAATGGGTTATTCATTAATTATTAATTGACCTGACAACTACCCATAATTCTATAGGAATTGGCGGTAATTTCCTAACTCCCATCTCTAGGAGATTGGCCTTTATTGAAATACATGTAGTGATTGTGACTTTTGATTAAGGAAATACAAATCTATTTTATTAGCAAACACTAGTTAATTGTATATAAAACTATTTGATGCAGAATTTAGATTTTAGTGTGCAAAACAAGTTGTTTACTAACTATTACAACCCTAAAATAAATAATAAAATGTAAATAGTAAAAAACCAAAGGGAAGAATTACAACAATAAAATGGTCCCGCTTCTACATCGCCTGGTCTGCGCGGACATTAGGGAGGTTTATTCTTAGTCTATGCAAACCATCTTCAGGGAAGGGTTAAGTCTATTCCATCTTTCAGTCCAGTAAGGGAGCTCAATTGATAACTCAAAGAACAACAAAGCCAAATGAGGTTAGATTAAGGCTATATGAGTATAGGCACATGATAAATAGAATATGAACATATCTAAGACAAATTAATTAAGGGGTACTAATTATACAAACAAAACATATTCCAAGGAACCATCATGTAACTCATCTTGTATAAGTCCATACGAAAGCATAGCCCTTGTTATAGGGAGTCCGTGCGGACTACCTTTCAGTCTCATACACACAATTACATGCTTTCAATATTAACATATGAATATATTGATTCACATTAATCAACTATCGTATAGCAAAGTACTTTGAAATATAGAATCATGCTTAATGGATATAGGTCCATGCGGACCAATTTTCCATATTCACATAAAAGGGAGAAGGCCATATGGACTAACTTATCATGCTTGTGCCTAAAGGAACTAAGTCCATACGGACCTAATTACACGTATGATCAAATTCATATGATGATCATTAACATCATGCAACATTCTTAACATTGGCTATAAGAATTAATTCCATATCCTATGTATCACTACGATGGCTTACTCATCATGAATAGAAGGGGATATAACAAAGTACCACCTCACTTGTACATCAATTTTAGATATCATAGTGTTGCAAGATATTAAGAAACCTTCAATAGACCTTAGACATTACCTGAACAAGAAGTCTCTTCAAATAATAGCATAAAAGTCTCAAGGTTTAGGTGAAGATGGTTTGAGTTGCTCCTAGTTTAAGCTCTTAAATGCTTTCTGCCATTTTAAGGTGTATTTTTAGTTGTAATTTCTTAACCTCTCCCTTCTTCATTGATGTAAAGAAGTATTTATACTTAGTCTCTTTAAGTTTTCCTATTTTCATCTAGAAATGAGTCCTAATCCTTAAAGGATTCTAGCTTTTAGATTGAATAGGTAGGATTCTTCCTTTAGAGTGCTTTTTTTGTCAACAATTTCATGAGGACTAGGTTTTTTGGCATGCTAGTCCGTGGGCTTCGTGGGTTAGATCTTAGCCTATTCACGTAGTTAGTCTGTGTGGACATTATTGAGTAGGTTTGTGCAGACCTACCTCTTGATGACTTTGTGCTATGCTTGAGAGTTTATCTCTAGCTATCATTATAGGTCAAGGGTGAGGTGTCTATAGTTTCCCCCACTTTGGTGTGTGCTGTGTATCAATAGTACATATCAAAGTATCTAAGTTAGGGATACTTACTTGTAGCTTCTTTTACTTATGCTATTGCTGAGTAGACTTCAATATTGACTGTGGATTAGCTTATGAGGCATGAACCCAAAATGATGGATTGGCTTACGAGGCCGAGCCTTAAATGATAGATTGGCTTACGAGGCTGAACCCTGAGATGATGGATTGAACTTGCCATTGATCTAGGATTAGAGAATTGAACTTGATGTTAATTCAAACTTAATGGCTTGAACTCAAAGTTAATTTATGATTAGTGGATTGAACTTAGAGTTAATCCATAATTATGGATGGAGCTTGTGGTTGATCTAAGTTTATGGATGGAACTTTAAGTTAATCCTGCAAAAAGGAATTGAAATTTTAGTTAAGTTGTGAGGAGAATAAGTTTAGCCTTTAAGAAACATTCCCCTTTTTTCTTTCTTTTGAATTTCTAGTAGTCAAAGGTCCATGTAGACTTTGTTGGTCATGGTTCATGCGGACTTTGTTGTTCATAATCTATGTGGACTAATAGTATGGAGGTCTACACAAACTTATCGCATTAAAACTATAACCGTCTCTTTTCTCCCTCATTTCTCATTTGTGTCCTTTCCAGTCTCTTTCTCTATAGTTTTTCTCTCCACCAGATGACTCTCCAATGGCTTCTTATGTGGGTAGTGGTTCCCCTTCATCTTCTTCCAATGGTGAGGAAATGCCAACTGTGATCCTCCTTCCGGTGGGAACTAGATTGATGCCTTATCTACCTCCATCGAAGGATATTTCCATGCCGACTTCGGTCAGTTTTGTACCATTCGTCACTATCAACCGGCCCCATAGCACTGCTCTTATTAACAGGGTGGTGTTTGGTGACCCGATCCTTATTTTGGTAGATTTGGCTCGCCATGCTTGCTATGAAGTGTATCCCTAGGCATGTTTTCCATCTCCTGTGTGTCCCCTGATCATTTGATCAAGTTTCCTTGTGTTTTCATGCTGTGAAAATTTTCTAGTTCGATAAGTCCATGTGAACTAAGTAGGCTAGGGCATGATAGGTCCGTATAGACTTTGATCATTAAGACAGTTGGTCAATGCAGACCAAAATTCCAACTTTGCTTCTAGAACTTATTATGTGATCATTCTGGATACTCTATCTTTTAAAGTCCATGCGAACTTATTATTGACTGCATTTTTTCTATGCAGACTTGTGTTTAACTATGTTTGACTCTATTTGTAGTCTGTGCAGACTTCTGTGTGTCTATGAGTAAGTTCCATATGGACCAATCTTCCTGTATTCTTTGGTTCGTGCAGACCTTTGTTTAAAATTATAGTCTATGCGAGCTCTTATTAACTTTTGGTTTGTTTGTTATGCAGATGCACCTTAAGTGCAGGGGCACCTTGTCTAGACCCTAACAGTGGTATTCCACCATGCCGATAGTGGTAAAGAATAGGGTTTGATTGACTACCTTCTAAACCTTCCTAGATCACCTCGTGGGTAGGGACTTTTACCATGATTTGTAGGCCTTAAAGGCACTGTTAGACAGGTGGATAGACACTACCCACACTTTCTATTTGTCTTTTGATGAGATGATGATCACCTCTTTTGATTGGGCCTTTATCACTGGGGCTTTCTATATAGGCCACGTGATTACCTTTGATGCTTGCTACTGTTAGCTATCTTTAAGGCTACAGGAGGTGAAGGAACTACTAGGTTTCATCCCTTAGGACTAGGCTAAAAGTATTCGCTGCACTAACCTATAAGAGAGATGGGGAAAGGAGTCCCCTACGAGTTAGCTAGAGGTGGACTAGTACACCTATTGCTTTATCCTATATTTGATGGGTACCACTCTATTCGCCAATGCCAACGGTACTATGAGTTAGAGCTTTCTTCTAGTCTTAAAGGAGGTTGACAAGATAAGCAACTGGAACTAGTGTTATTCTTTTTTCGGTTATATTCCAAAGTCTGGACATGGCCATGCAAACTAGGAAGAGCCACTGCTTTGTTCAGGGCTTTGTATCAGGCGCCTTGGTAAGCAACTCCTTCTTATTTGTTTGCTTTTCTTTAGAACTTCTTTATGACCTTGTTTCTTATTATTTTAGGTATGGGCTAATGAGCTCCATTTATTGGCTCGCCCTTACGAGTTGGATGTGCCTTGCACTATCTAGTGATGGATAGATGGGTGTAACCTACTTTAGGCCCATGGAATGCAGCTTCCCTGATGTAGTACTGGCAATACCTCAGCTCTCAGGTTTGGACTGATGTGAATATTTCCTACATATCCAGTTAAAAAAATTTATTAGCTATTTATTCACACTTAATTAATGTTTACTTGTGTAGATTAATTTGGCTTGGTGGGTCTTTCCCATCGATGAACTACCTTCTCCCCTGCATTTCATCTGAGGCTTGTCCTTCCACCACCTTCTGCTGACTACCCCAGAGACATATTGCTGGTTTTAGGAGAACGAGTGGTGAGCTGCCATTTAGGGCCTGACGTTCACCTCATTTCCCTGAACCCTCTTAACTCAATGCTACTTGGGAGGTATATTGATGACCTAGATTTCATGCAAGGTATGACTATGGGAATTCTAAGGGCCACATTGGTGGAGGATAGCACTGAGGGTTATGCTTCTTGGGCCTCGACTCATTTGCTCTCATAGGTGCCATATATGTCGAGACCTTCTCCACCTCAAGTGAGTTTTTTAATCCTTGACTCCCTTAATTACCCTTTTTTTGTGACATTTTCTAATGTTTATGTCTGATATTATAGCCTATTGCTATCTCTAGGGTTGGCCTATCCTCCTCGAGGAAGCATTTGACAATCGCTTTTAGCTCTTCTAGCTCTCAGTTTTCACCTCCCCCTACTCATAGTGGAGTTTTGGGTTCATTTGTCAGTCCGACCTCCTTACCTGATAAGGTGATAGGGACCTTGGTGGATGTCCTGATGCTAAGCTACATGCACTATGGCCTTGATAAGGGGCTATCTTCTACTAGACTTCGTAAAGAGGAGAGCTAGCCAGTAGTGTTTGAGCTTGAAAACATGACATTGGTAAGGTTATTGGGCTCACCACTTGTATTATTTAGGTCTTTTGTTGTATATGCCTTATGTTTCTTTCCTTTTATTAGGTGAATAAGGCTTTCATGGAGAGGACCACTCGAGTGGTGGATGCACTTGGGAGGGCCATGATTGATAAGACCCGAGTGCTTGCTATAAGTAACCTTCTTGTCATAGTTAATTTGGTGCATGTCATGTACGTTATGCATGTCATTTATACTATACATGTCATGCATGTTATATGTGTTATGTATGTTACATGTGTATGTTACATTAATCCTCTACTCTTCCTGTAGAATTAGTTGTCGAGGCAGGTGGTGGCTTTACGCGAGGCCTGGAGGAAAGTGAGAGCCTACAAGGTAGCCAAGAAGCTTGTAATCTCCTCTAAGGATGAAGACATAGAGAAAGAGGATGACTTTGAGGAGTAGGCTAGGAGGCACCCTGTCTTTCTCTTTTTTTTTTTTATCATGGTTGTTATATGGGGAGTAGAATGTGAGGCCTCCCCCCTCTTTTAGTTGGGGACAAGAATTGTCGCTTCCTATTTCCAAGCTTTCAAACTTCGTACATTTTAATTTTCCTTAAAGCACATTCACCTTTGGATTTTATTTTGTCATGAATGTTTTATCTTCCCTTATGTACTTGTATGAACTTAAGGTGTTTTAATCCATGCGAACTTAAAAA
>CANXYI011017706.1:0-10065 GCA_948208565.1 Hura crepitans
ACTTTTAGTTACACCACCTTAATTTAAGCTTAACATAGCTTTTAATTGCTTTGGTTTAGCCAACAGATAACTAAATTAGGAAATTTATGTTATAAGCCTTATTTTGCAATTCAAGCATATTAGGTTATGCACTTTACCACACTTTAGGGCCATATCTATATTTACATATACATAGACATCCCACATTAAAAACATTCCATATACTTTTATAAGTGTAATTTATTCCATTATATCATAAAATTGCCATATTTATTCCATGGTAGCATAAGCTCATTCGAGATTTCATTATTCTCAAATTCATCATAAAACATATCATAGTATTACATGATAGTGTAATACCATATATAGACACATAATATGTCTCAGATATATTATTGCCCCATGTATGACCATTTTGACATGATATCTAACATATACTCAACATATAACATAATCACATTACATTATGGCTCATTTTACCACATAAATGCTTTTAAATTATATGACATTCAATATCTAATCCATGCCTTATAAAGATTATGCACACTTACAAGCACTTTAATATTCAACTACTTTACATACATGCATTAAATATGTTGATTTTTGCATTATTGTTCAACAAGGTGAAAAATCGAGCAAAATGTTGATTTTTTGCATAAATCAAGGTGGAATTGGCTTTTTAGTGTTGTAAAAGCTCCAACTTAGGGCTCAAATGGTAGAAAAGCGTAAGAAATTGAGCTTGAGTAAGCAAAAATTGTTCTTCCTCCCTTTTGTGGTGTTGGCTACAACTCAAAATGATAAAGGGATGATACTATTCATCCCTTAACCAATTTTTACCACTTATATAGTTTTTTTTTTTAGTTTTCTTACCTTGTTTCTAACATCTATAAAGCCCATATTTATCTATAATTCAAGCCTCAAAAACACCTAAAAATTTATGCTTGAAAAATATGAAAAATTGATTAAAAACATAGATTTTAAGGTTAGCCAATTTTATTAAAAATACTTCTTTATCTCTAAATATTCCAATTCTAGGGCTAATAGGCAAATTAAAATTTTTTAGTATCAGGTTGTATTAATCCTAGAACTTTTTAAGAAAGTTTTTGAATATTTTATGGTTCAGCTAAAACTATGTCACTATTCACTAGACACTTCCATAAAACTTAACCATCATTTTTAACCACCTAAACAACTTTATTTAACTTCAATTTTCACCCAAAATTATGTTATAATTAATTCTTCCATTCAAGAGTATTAGTGCCCCTATTAGGAAAACACTATTCACATCCTAGGAAGTATTATTCATAACACTAGGATTTTTTGAGCATTACATTTCTTCCCCTCTTAAAAGAAATATCATCCTCAATATTACCTATCTCAAACAATTGTTGATATTGCTCTCTCATTCGAGCTTTTGTTTCCTATGTGGCCTCTTTTATCCTATATTACTTCCAAAGAATTTTTAGTAACAACACTATCTTATTCTAATGCTCATTCACTTCTCTATCCAAGATCTTTATTAGTTCTTCTTCATATGATAGATCAAGTTGTAACTCAACCTTGTCCACTATCAAAATAAGTGAAGGACTCGATCTATAACTCCAAAGCATGGATACAAGGAAAATATTAAGGATTTATTATAGTTCAGGAGGTAAAGCTAATATACAGGGTACAGTTCCCATATATTCTATTATTTCGTATGGCCTAATAATCCTAGGACTTAACTTCCATTTCTTTCTAAACCATAAAACTTTCCTAAGGTGAAACCTTGAGAAACATTTTTTCTCTTACCTCGTACTATACATTTTTACTTTTCAAATCAGTATATGACTTTTGTCTATCAGAACCTACTTTAACCTTTCTCTAATGATCTTTACTTTCTCCTTTGCATCTTAATAGTCCTATGAGCTCATTCTAACACAATGGAGTTCTGCACTTCTTTTGATATAATGCTTCATAAGGAGCTATACCCAAGCTCTCCTGATGACTATTGTTATAAGAACTCTACCAATAAGAAATATCAATCTTAGATTACTTTAAATTCAATTGTACAACTTCTTAATATGTCCTAAAGAACCCATTAAAAACATATAACATAATCATCACCCATAACTTAACATAGCATCAAAGATCACTAAAGTACTAAAGGTTACCTAAATAACTCTCTATGATTGACCATCAGTTTAAGGAACAAAACTTGTATTAAAACTCAATCAAGTACCTAAAGCCTCATAATGTTTCTTTTAAAACTTTGATGTAAACTATAGGTCCCAATCAAATATAATTGAAGATGACACTCCATGTAATTTGACAATCTCATCAATATACAATTTAACAAGCTTCTCCATAGAGTAGTCTCTTATGAATGGTATAAAATGAGCAATCTTGGTTAACTAGCCTACCACAACAAATACAAAATCACATATGCTCCTTGTCATAGGCAATGCAACAATTTCAATTTTAGAATTGTTATAAGATGAAGCAAACTAGATGGAACCTAATGCTCTACCTTCACTTGTTGACAAGTAAGGCACTTGGTCACGTATTTTGATATATCTCTCTTCTTGCCTAGCCATAAATAAAAAAGCTTTAAGTCTTAATACATCTTTATGCTACCAAGATGCATTGCAGAAGGAGCATTATGAGCTTTTTATAGAATCTACGTCGTTAACTCTTCCATATTTGGTACATAAAATTCTATCATGGTAGTATAAATAACCATCACCATTAATCTCATACTTAGTAGCATTCCTCTCTTACATAGCACTAATCACAATTATCAACCTATTTTCATCTTTCTAATAATCCGTGATTTGTTGTAACAAACTGGGCTTGACTTACATCTTTACTAACAAAGCATTATTACACACAAGCTATAATTTAACATTCATGGCTCTCATAGCTACCATGAACTTCCTGCTAAAAGCATCTACCACTATATTAGCCTTTCTAGGATGATAATCAATTAAGCAATCATAATCCTTGATCAACTCCATGTTTCTCCTTTATCTTAAATTTAGCTCATTTTATAAAGGAAGGTAGTTTAAACTCTTTTAGTCAGTATAAACATAACACTTCTCTCTATAGAGATGGTGTTTTTAGATCTTCAGAGTAAACACAATAGCTACAAGCTCTAAATCATGAGTAGGGTAGTTTTTCTCAACTCTTGGAATAAACCAAAATGTGATTAATGAAAACTACCATAACTAATCTAGATCAAGCTTGAAGACTCTATTTATCAAGTCCATGAAAGAAGCAAGAGTATTGGTAAGTCTAAATAGCATTACTAGAAACTTGTAGTGGCTATATCTTGTTCTAAAATTAGTCTTCACAACATCTAATTCTTTCACTCTCAACTGATAGTACCCAAATCTCAAATCAATCTTGGAAAACACTCCATCTCCTTTAAGCTAATCAAACAAATCATCTATCTATGGTAGAGCATACTTGTTATTAATGGTCACTTTATTCAATTGTCAGTAGTCCACACATAATTGAAGTGAACCATCATTCTTCTTAACAAATAGAACTGATGCTCCTTATGGTGAAATGCTCAATCTTATAAAGCCCTTATCCAGTAACTCTTTCAACTAAACCTTCAACTATTTTAACTTAGCTAGTGCCATCTTATAAAGGGCTATAAATACTAAAGTAGTACAAGGTAATACCTCAATACTAAACTCAAATTCCCATTTTAGAGGTAACCTCAGTAACTCTTCTGGAAAAACATCTGCATACTTTGACACCACTGGTATATTACTAGCATCTAACTCTTTTGTCTTAGTATTATACACATAGGTAAGATAGGCCTGACATTCCTTTTCTTAACATACACCTATCTATAATAACATATATCACATTAGACAAAATATATGTCCTCTCATCTAAGATTGTGATTTCAACCCCATTATCAGCCTTAAGGGTTAACCTCTTCTGCTTGCAATCAATAATTGCTTGATACTTGAATAACTAATCCATGCCTAATATCAAGTTAAACTCCTTAAAAGGTAGTTTTATTAGATCAGCCACAAACTAATAATCTTATATCCTTAAAGGACACTCGTTATAACTTTATCAACTACCACATATCGGCTTATGGGGTTAATAACCATAATTTATAGGTTAAGAGGCTCTAAAACTAAATTTAATCTGATGATCATGGCATGCAAATATAAGAATGTGTAGACCATCGATTAATTAATGCCAAAATAGATAAATCTAAGAGAATAAAAGTACCAAAAATGATAATTGGCTCATCAACCTATTCCCATGCTCTAATGGCATACCATCAGGTATGTGCTCTATACTCAGTTCTAGGCTCTAATTTATCCCTCTAAGCTCTATTTATTTTGTAACGCCCCTATTTTAAGGTGCTAAGAATAGTGCCACTGGGTCTAGGAAATGTGCTCGGGGTGCCCGATCACTTGCACATAAAATCGAGTCAGTGACATTGGTCATGAAAATTTAAAGGGCTCTAATTCAATGAAAGGGGCAAAATTTAAAAATTTAGCAGAACTAATAATTCATGCAGAATTATAAACTAGCCTTTGGTGCAATAAAAATTTTACGAGTCGAGAATAACCTGGGAAGTGCCCGAACAGACTCTAAAATAGTGGACCCTAAAGCTTAAAAATTCCACTAAGTTCATTAGTGAAAGAATTTTAGGATTCTAAGGTCAGTTGTAAATTTTCGTAATTTTTTAGATTAGCATATAATTCAAGATTGTCTGAAAACTGCCGTATCGATGGAATTGGGTCGTAAAAATGTACAACCATGTAGAGGGGATTAAAATATGAATTTTAAAAGAAACAATGTAATTTTTTAATGTTCATATGAATTTTTGAAGTTTACCAAAAAATCAACATGCTTCGAGGTAGCTCGGGTGGCTATAGGGCCTACCCACACTTGGCCATTTGGCCTAAAGCCCTTGCCAAGTGGGAAAGGTGAGTGACAAGTGGACTTTTTCACTTAAAACAAAAGCAACATCTTCTCTTGGCTACTAGTAGAAGCTAGCACCACACCCAGCTGCCTCTCCCATTTTCATCATCTTTCTTAGTTCCATTATGGAATTTCAACTCACCAAAAATTATTTTCAAGTGTTATGGAGTTACAGGAAAAAGAATTACATCAAAAGGAGTCCCTATGAAGAAGTTAAAAATCTTTAAAGATTCTTGGATAAAAGTTGTCTAGCAAACAGCCAAGGTGAGATCTCTTATGGTTTCCTAAGTTTTTCCTTCATTTTTCTTGGTGGAATTAGGTGTGTAACATACCTAACATCTTTGAGGATGGATTTCTATGGCTTTTAAGGTGAATTGAAGCAAAAAGGAGCTTAAAGAGAGGAAGAGAAAAGGACATGGTAGGCTAGCAATAAGCTTTAAAAGGCTTAAAGAGTAGATTATTCAATCTTTAAAGTGTGAGGTAAGTGAATTCAACCTTTCACTTCATGCCCTCAAATTTTAAATAACTTCTCCTTTTTGTTGGGATGGTTTGAGTACATGGATTAGCTTAAATAAGTGTTTGCATGGAAGGTTGTTAGTGTATGGCATAAGGGAATGTGATTGGTATGGTTACTTGGAGAAAGAACTAATGTTAGTATCAAACTACACTTTGGCTGAGAGGGTTCTCATGGTGCTTGATGTGTGTGTTAGTCTAGCTTCATATGTGTTTAAGGTAATTGAGATATGAAATGAGGATTTAGATGTTGGCATGTAATGGCATTTCATATGAATTGATAGAGATATACATATTTTGCATGAAGTATGCATATAGCCAAGAGGTGTATGATGGGTGTATCATGGTAAAAGTTAGAGATTGGTATAGTAATGCATGGTTAGGAGGTGGTTTTGAGGTTACAATGCATATGCCTATGTGTATGATGAATGGCTAAGGCATGTGTAGCTTCTGTAATGGTATGGTATGCTTGGTATGAAGTACATATGTGTGGATATATGCTAGCACAATAATGTGCAAGGTGTATGTATGATAAATGATGTCAAAATGTATGAATTGGTACTAAATTCCTTGGTGGCCTTGAGATATGCATGGCATAGAGAGGTTTGGCAAGTATGGTGTGTGGGCAAGGTTAATATATATGGGTGATATAAGATAATGGCGTGTAATGCATGATATATGAACTTAGTTAATGTGTATATTAAAATGGCAAGACATGTAGTAAGAGAATGACTTGAAATTGGCTTAGGCATGACTTTAAAAATTGATTAGATGTCAAGGATAAAAAGTGACTTGATATTGCCTTTAAGGGCTGTGTTGATAGATGCATAATATACTTAATTTATGCGCCTAAAATGGCTAGTATAATGAAATCTTTTGTAGTGGCACTTGTACCTATATTTTAGCCTTGTTATAGCCTAAGTTTTTATTGGATTTAGGCCAATGAATGCATGGAATAACTGGTGAAAATTGCATTGACAAAATATGGTGAAATAGACCTAAAAAGCTTAGTAAAACCTTACCATAATAACCTGTAACTGTCCTAAAATGACTATTTCTTGAAATAATAAATCCACTAGACAGTAAATGGCCTAAAATTATGAAATGCTTATATAATTGAAGCTAGCGTAATGTAAGATAATTATTGGTAATTATACCCTTGAATATAATTTCTAATACTTCACTTGGTATAGCCTATTTGTGGCCATACCAGACTAGACTAAATTCTAATTATGCTATAAAAATTATAACTATCTAATTTTGACATTATAATATTATAAAAAGTTAGTCAGTAAAGAAATGGAAATAGTTTAAGGTTAAATGGCCCATTAGATAGACACCCACTAGATGGGTTGACCGGTCAACTTAGGGATCTTTATTAGCTACTACATTGTCTACTTTTCAGACAAGGCTAGTATCACGGTGCAGGTCCACATTGGGGTCACTGTACTAGTCTGTTTGATAAACAACTTTCTTTCATTACCACCTGATGCCAGATTTGATATTGTTGGTGTAACGGCATAGGTCCCTAAGGGCCACTACACTAGTCTATTAGATAGGCTAGTCTGCTGGGCAAACATAGCCACTTCATCATTGATTTTTTTACATGATGTAGATGGAGCAGTGTAGGTCCTTAAAGCCTACTACACTAGTTTATTAGATAGACTAGTCTACTAGGCAGAGAACTCCTTGTTCATTGTAACTTGGGTGTTAGAAATTAATTGAGCTGATGCAGTGACATAGGTCTAGAATGGGGACCACTAAACTATTTTATTTTCCCTTTAAGTCTAGTGTCTATTAGGGTTGTCTCTTAAGATGGGCTAATTGAAACAATTAAATATGATTAATAAAATTGGCATATGACTATGAAATATAAATAGGGGCATTTTAGTAATTTTCCACTGATAGGGTGCAAAGGCTTAAAATGGTATAGTTTGTGCATAAAATAATTAATAATGACCTAAAATATAATTTATATGAGTTGTAATGATTCACTAAATAATTTACAGATAGAAACACCTTAGGGGTAAAATGGTAATTTTATAAGTTAGTATTCTAGGGTGGACTTATATATTAGAAATATATAAGAATATGAATATTATGCATGGATAAACTACTAGACATGTCTTAAATGTTTGAATTCACCACTGAGTATTTTACGCATAGCATACCTATTTCAGTGTATAGGTACTAAGAATAAGGATGTCACTTTGTAAAACATGTAGGGAGTTCAGAGGTCAATTATAAAAAGGTTGATAACATACATCTATATAGCTTTTGCACTTTATGTACTTAGGTGGGGAAAATTAGTATGATGTATAAAAGGGAAATAGGGTTATATTTGTATATATATACAGATAAACTATGTTGCAATTAATTTATGGTTAATCCTTTTATATATGTATGCCTTATGTGTATAGTTTGTGAGCCTAATGCTCTATGTGATTTCTTGATTATGGCCTGAGGCATGTGATTGCTGTGTGATAGATAATGATGATAAGTTGATATCTAGGGGAGCAAAAGGGTTCAGGAGATGTGATTACTTGTGATATAAGTGTTTATAGGTTGAGAAATTTTAGGATAGTGACTTGGACAGCCATTTTGCTGCTAAATTTTTTTAGGAAATACCTAATTGTGTTGAAATCACTTTGTAGTAGTATAAACATAATATTATGAACCTGAATGGAATATAGAAATAGGCAAGACTAAGATTGGAGTCAGATAGAATTGATTAGTACATTATAAGTAAAAGTTAAAGAAATGATAGTGGGAGAAGTCAAGATGGGTGACCTAGTGGGAAGTGCACTGCTTATTAGGATTCTTTGAGAATCCAATAAAGGGTTTACATTTTGTGGTATCAAAACATAGGTTAATGTTCCTAGGCTAAGTACATGAGTGCAAATGCTTATGTTTCAAATTCCCCTAAACTATTATACTGTCCGAGGCTGATAAGTTACTCTTTTTGTAAAAAGCATATGGCTGATCAAGCACCCAAAAGAGGGGCCAAAAAAGTGGCTAGTTTTGCACCCACTACAATACAAGGGGTATGTAATGCATCCATAACTAAACCCAGTGATGCTATAGAGTAGCCACATCCACAAGTGCCTGGTTAATAGCAAGCAAAAGCATCACCTGCTTTATTATAATAGATAGTAAATTTGCTCAGACATACCTCTCCTAGTAGTATTGCTCCACTTCCTCCAGCTCTAATACCACCTCCACCGCCAGTTCCTTCATAAAAACTCCTTTAGAGAGGCTGAGAGAGATGGGAGCTATTGAATTCCTGGGGAGGAGGGATGATGATGCTGCTAGGGCTAAATACTAGCTAGACAGGACATTCAGAGTTTTAGACAGCTGAACTGTACAGAAGCAAAGAATTTGTAGTGTGCCATTTATCTTCTGTAAAAAGAAGGTTATAACTAGTGGAACACTATTATTAGAAGAAAAACATTGCTGAGTTGACTTGGGAATTTTTCCTCATAGAGTTTAGAAAGAGATATACACTTGACTCCTATAAAGATAAAAAGAGATAGAAATTTTGGATTTGAAGTAAAAAAGGAGAATAGTGTCAAAATATGAAAAGGATTTTACCAGACTCCTAATGTATGCTGAGGAATTTATTCCTAATGATGAGGAGAAATGTAAGAGGTTCTTAGTAAGACCAAATGTAAATCTGAGGATACAGATAGCTAGTCCTAAAGAAAGAGATTTTGCAGTACTAGTGTCAGTTGCATACAACATGGAAGAAATGGTATAAGAAAATAGGGACCTCTTCCAGAGGAAGAGGCAATTCATTGTGGGACAGTCCAGTGTGGTGTTAGGAGATGGTAAAAAGAGGAGAAAGGGTTAGTTATAGGCACAGTCTTATTCTAGGTCCCAGTATCAGATAGGGTATTAGAGGTAGAAACATGTATAAACTTAGAGGTCGGGACAAGCTTCTATGGGCAAATCTCGATTGCCTCCTTAAGCTGATAGTACTCCTAGTACTGGGGTAACAGGAATGGACTTCCCATATGTGTCACCTGTTAGAAGAGGCATTAAGGGTAATGGAAAGTAGACAGAAAAGGAGAATGTTTTCAATATGGTACTAGAGACCACTTCAGAAAATATTATCCCCGAAGACAAGTAGAGGGTGCTCAGATGCAGGAATCTAATGTTGTACCTTAAAATAGAGGTTAGAGGCAAACTAGAAGAGACCAACCTAGTGCTAGCTAAGGCACTAAAACTGAGGCTTGTGCTCTAGCCAGGTAGTTTTCTGTTAGAGCTAAAGAAAAGGTTGCAGCACTAGACATCATAACTGGTACTTTTTATTTATTTAATGTTCCTATTTTGGCATTGATAAACCCTAGTTTTACACATTCCTATGTATGTACTACATAAGCACATAATAGGTAGTTAGAGCCTGAACATGTTGATGTAGACTTTAAAGTTGGTAATCCTATGTAGTGTGTGGTTTTGAACAACGTGTATAGGCAATGCCCTCTGATGAGTCAAAGGCATAGATTTTCTACTAATTTGATTGATTTTCCTTTTAATGTGTTTGATGTCATCCAAAAGATAGATTGGCTGACTGAGCATCATGCCCTGATTGGTTGTAAACATAAGAAGTTGACCCTTGAGATTGCAGAAGGGCAG